>BSBM01000249.1:9612500-9922500 GCA_027924585.1 Larix kaempferi
CATGATGATTGTTGGTATAGTCCCTAGTTCCCCCACTCTCCAACACCTCCCCACTCTAGATATTGCACATTGAAAGGTCAAATTATATTCCCCCTAATCACCCTTCCCAAGACCATGATACTTGTTAGAAATCTTTGCCTCCTCCTTAAGGTTTTGCAAAAAACAAGGTATACATTCATTCTATTGTGATGCATTGTTGAATTCAACCATGGGTATTTTAAACTCAAAATCACATTCTATCATCTCAAGGTTTATAGATAAGCAAATAGTTTGTTGTTGTTTCTTCAACTCCTTAATGTGTTATATAACCTAGTAATTTACGATGGTAAAGGACATTGCCTCAAATGGAAGGATATACCATTCCACTATGAAGACAAAGCAATCAAACTAGGTGCAAAATTTAGAATTGATAACATTAAGGGAGAAAGAAAAAAATGAAACTAATTAATGTTACCTTATTTGATGTAGAAAAACTATCAAACTATTCCCAAGGAATCTCTAGCCATCTCTGTTGTAGGGTGTTACTACCATAATTTTTATGAATTCATGGCTAGGCAAGACACTAGTTTCTCCTCTCTACACTTGACCAACCATCATCTATATTGATTGGAATTGTAAGGGATAATGATGTTTATTCGAACACAAATAAACCAACATAGTCTGTAGTTGTATATGTTAATTTGTAAAGTGGTAAGCTATGTTGGAATGTGTCAGGTTCATTGTATAATGGCACTAATATCTTATTTGTTGTTTCTTTTGTAGGGGTAGGCCTGATAGTTGTGTTAAAGAGACTTTTGGAGATGGGAAACTCACGAAACGCAAAAAAAAAAAAGGAATATGCCCATTGAAAAGGTCAATGACTTAAGAGAAAAGGACATGTTGGGAATGGAAAGATTGAGACATGGTCCTATCATTGCCCTAGATCCTGCCACTGATCCTAACACAGTTGTTGACACGACAACCTCTTGATCAGAACCACAGGTAAAGCGGTCACGTCCAATGGACCCAACTCAAATTCCAACATCAACACAATCTCCAACCAACAATGCATCAACGAGTCATTCTGAAGTTCCTCACGACACAAGAATTTTGGGAGATGTTGCATGTGTAGAGATGGACATACAAGCCTTGCTTAATTTGCAATCTCCCTAAGAAGACCACAACCCTATCGACCACACTACCATTTTGGCCCAATCTATGAACTAAGCACCACAACAAACAAGCTCCAGTATTCATGTCTCATGTCCACCCTCGCTACCTCGACTGTCCAGTGCAAGAAGAAGAACTCCTAGACGTATTCATGTGGATGAGAGTGCTATGTCGGGGCTTGAAGGCAAGTTGCCAAAATGCACTATCGAATGGAAATGCAACAAAATTTTCAAAGAATATTTTGAATCCAAAGGTGATGCAGGTAAATGTCAATTATTGCTATGTTTGTTAAAGTCACGTTCTTTAGTTGTTGTTAGGAGAATTTTGGGCATAAAGATGGTTAAAATTTCAGAGGCCAACAGTCATATTGTTAGAAATCTCCAATCTACATTTAATGCCATTGGGAAGACTTCTCATACAAAAGATATTTGTGTGGCTCGTCATGTTTTAGCAGAATCAGATGTAAGGAAGTCCATAAGGCAACGTCGCCTACTATCACACACTTCTCACATACTCAAATTAAATAGAAAAACTATTAAAAAGTAATCTGTTCTAAAAGAAAATCTTGACACTCCGGGTGGAAATGATTGTTGGGATTTTGTTTGTAGGTTGCCTCGTGTAGATAGGAAGCTAATTGATGTTGTTAAGGAGTTAGTACAAATTTTTTGGCATGATCATACTAGACCTTCATCAAACCAAAGAGACATGCTAAAACTGAGAAAAGGTTATACTGAACGTGAGCCCCGTGTTAAACACTTCCTTGACACCACACAGACTGAGCTCTATGAGAGATCCAGGAATGATCACACACAATTGAACTTGGGCCAAAGGTCCTTTGAGAAATGCAAACCATGGTACGTTCGTATATGCATTGATCGAAACACTTGTTGTTGTAGATACCACGTAGAATATGAATATTATTATGACACATATAAACATATATTTTGTGATTTGCATACTAACATTGTGTAGGGATGCAATGAATCTATACTACCACTGAATGCATCAAGAGACTTTATCCACAACATCATGTGTCCAAGGCCCGAAGGACAAAAGTATTATGAAAAATCGTGTCTATATGGGACATGTTGTAGGTGCAGTGAGTTTTCTCTTTTGAACCGTTGCATTCATGAAAGCACGGAGCACGAATTTGGCATGATGGGCATGGAGATGGAGAGCTTCAAGTACGTGACCTATCAATTAGACAGTGTCATAGAAAGTAAAAAGATTGCATTGGTGAAGTCATAGGTACAAATGAATATTACATATTTTTCATATTACACGTTCAATTTATGGCATATACATTTTTCCAAAGGCCACATTCTAATATTTCCCTTGCTTCCATGGTAACAGGTACCAGTATGTGACTTCTTGATGGAATTCTATGAGAAAACCGAGCAGTATGTTCAACATGTGCATGTAGCGCGATGGAAAGATGAGCAGTACAGAAAATGCAGGGACACATTTCCCATTGGAACCATAGTGTCAATTGTGGATTTTGCAGAAAATTACACCCTTCAACCACAAAATGAAATCCAGAGTCAATACTACCATTCAGACAAAGTCAACATCATGGTACATATTATGTATAGGCATGGGCCAGAGAGCAACAATGAAAAGAGGATAATACTGAAGGAGACAAACTTTTACATAAGTGATGACATAACCCATGATTTGCATTATGTGGAACATTGTTTTTGAGTTTTCTATGATCAGTTGAAGGAGAGATATACAGATGGATCAACATTGGATATGGTTGGATGGTTGTGCAGGCCAGTTCAAAAATGCCCGAGTATTCCAATGGATGAGTACTTTGCATAAGAGTTATAATGTGTCGCATATCCGGAACTATTTTGAAACCGGGAAAGGCAAAGGCGAGCATGATGGGGCTGGTGCATGCATCAAAACCTCACTACGAAGGGAAGAGATGAGGTTTGACAAGGAACCTCATATCCAAGAATTGCACGGTCCACAATTCAATGGTGCTTCGCAACAATGTCAGAACGAGCAAGAGATCAAAAAACATCATCAATAGCAGGACGTGTGGTGAGAAATGTTTTGCTAGTGGTTGACATAGATCGATCGCATTCCTATAGTTGCGGCACAGTACAAGGAACACATGGATTTCATTCAGTTCAAAGCTCAAACAACCACTTATTTGAAATATGGATGTGAAAGCTTGCATGCTTTTGCAGCCCTTGCAGCAGTGGTGAATGGGATGAATGCGAATGCATGGACTGGGTTGATGAATGGGATCGTGTGTCACTTGCAGTAGACCAACGTGCAGTTGTTGAAACAACCTAGTTAGAGGAGGGTTAGTCAACGATTTTGACAGACTATGACCATATCTCAGATCTTGTACAACCAGGACACATATATGCAGTTGTTGCACCGAAAGGCAATGAATGGGGTGTGGATTATTGGTTGGCACGGTGCATCCAAGGTAAGCAAACCCTCTACGGATCATTAATCGATGATGAAGGAATTGAATTTCCTACTGGCTCGATGGTGGTTAAGGGGGAATATCTTACACTAGATGGGAAGTCAAGAAAGACTAGTGGGCATGTATTCATGGATTACAGACCAGGTTCAATGGTGTATCACTTCACAAACTTGATCATTGGCACAAACATCCATCTTCAGACAATGTCAAGCAAGAGCTCAATCAAGGTACGCTACTACCTACCTCATTCAGAGCATGAGATATTGATGGAGACAATTAGCAACAGAGAGGATCCAGATGGATTTATTGAATGAGGCCAGTCAACTTTACATAAGAGAAAGAATTGCATCAAAGAATGTTATGTTCTACATCAAGGTATGTGTAGTTTTATGTTATTTCGTTGGTACATTCATTTTTTGTTGATACATACATAAATACATACATGTCTTTGCCTATGTCTTTTATTTTTCCTATATGTATTGAACTGTTCCATGCTTCTCTTTTATGTTGAATAAAATGGTGATGTGATTTGGATAAAATTTGAGTTAGTATTTTCTTAAATATATTTATTTATGTTTGTAGCATTTGAAGATAGCGGTTTTGATAGGTTCTCAAGATTAGAATTACCTAGGTTTTAGGAATTTTTTTGAAGTACATAATCTATTACAATGGTCTTGAAAATTTAACTTGGTAGATGAAACCTTCTAGGAATCCATGTATGGATAGAAGGGTATTCCACTTGGGGTGGGGAGTTATCATAAAGTTTCAAGGGTGGTATTTTTGAGATCTATACTTGAGAAAAGCATTGGGGAACTATGAAATTCCTTATCGATCAAATATCTCTTTAGTTTCTCTCTCTTTAGTTTTGTGTCCACCCAAACCTTTTTCATGCTTTGGGTACCTTGAGGTATATCCCCAACCCAAAAAACTCTTATATTATGATGATTATGTTGGTTTAGGGTTTTGGTTCCCCATGCTCTTATAACCCAAAACACTCCTATATCCCCAACCTTTTTCATAGATTTGGTTCCCCGTGCTCAATGCTCACCCAAATCTGGCTAGATTTTGGGTTTTTTCCCTTAACCAAGCATCGTGTCATCAACCTAGGGTTTCCACTAATATATTTTAAAACATGCACATTTATGGTTGGAGATTGATGCTTTATTCCTATAGATAACCACTTATAGGGATTTGTCATCATCATCTTCTTCATCATCATCATCTTCATCACCATCACCATCACCATCATCATCACATCTTCTTCTTCATCATCATCATCATCTTCATCACCATCACCATCATCATCAACGTCTTCATCATCATCACCATCTTCATCATCTAATTGAGTAGCACTAACATGTTCATCATTGTCACCTAATGGTTGGAAATGTCCTTGAGGGAGGCTTTATACCTACCTCACCCATGTCTGTGCTTGAGTTTTTGGAGGTCGACCTCCCACCCTACATGTCCATCATCATCATTATCATCATCATCTTCATCACCATCACCATCACCATCACCATCAAAGTCTTCATCGTCACCACCATCTTCATCATCATCATTATCTCTAACTCTAACCCTAATTCAATTTCCTTCTATAACTCTAGCCCCAACCCTCACCCAAACCCTAACACTAAACCATCTTCTTCATCCTCACCATTACCATCACCACCATCGTCAACATCTTCATCATCGCCACCATCCTCATCATCATCATTAACTCTAACTCTAACCCTAATTCAATTTCCTTCTATAACTCTAGCCCCAACCCTCACCCAAACCCTAGCACTAAGCCATCTTCTTCATCATCACCATCACCATCACCGTCACGATCACCATCATCATCATGTCTTCATCATCATCACCATTTTCATCATCATTGTTAACTCTAACTCTAACCCTAATTCAATTTCATTCTATAACTCTAGCCCTAACCCTCACCCAAACCCTGCCACTAAACCATCTTCTTCATCATCACCATCACCATCACCATCACCATCACCTTCAACATCTTCATCATCACCACCATCTTCATCATCATCATTAACTCTAACTCTAACCCTAATTCAATTTCCTTCTATAACTCTATCCCCAACCCTCACCCAAACCCTAACTCTAACTCTAACTCTAACTCTACGTTCCTCATCAACATATCCATCATCATCATCTTCTCCATCGTCATCATCTTCATCACCATCACCATCACCATCATCATCGTCTTCATCATCATCACCATCATCATCATCATACGTTCCCAGCAGACGATTTTGCAGAGTTGACTCCCGTGTGCAAAAATTGCACACTCCCTCATTGAGCAAAACCCTAGTTTCCAAGATGGACGTACAAGATGTCATCGAGGCCACAGGACCGGAGGAGAGGGGCACCCCTAGCACAATCCCGACGTCCTGAATCCAACGGAGTCAATGGTTCGTCGATCGGAGCCATGGTCGTCATTCTGTGGATCGTTCCATCTCGCATCAAAAAGGCCTTCAGGGACACCTGCTGAATACCTATTGGGGGCATAGAAGCCAAACCGTGCAGCAAAACCTAGTTTCGGGGAGTCCTGCAAGTGTGTCTAGGTATGTTCCAACTAGTAACGCTAGCCATAAGTGCCCGGTGGATGATTTTCCAAAGTTGACCCCCATGTGCAAAAATTGCACACTCCCTTACTGAGCAAAACCCTAGTTTCCAAGATGGACCTACAAGGTGACACCAAGGCCATTGGACCGGAGGGGAGGGGCACCTCTAGCACTATCCGGATGTTCTGAATCCAACAGAGTCGACGGTTCGTCGATCCAAGCCATAGTTGTCATTCTATGGCTCATTTTATACCCCTACATCCTGAGAAGGTTGAAGCTGTAAAGCAACAGGTCTATAGTATTCATCCTGAAGCTCTTTTGTTTATGTATAAGATAAAGAAGCTCTCAGTTCGTGAGCTGGAACATATCGATCTTAACATGATTTTTAGAATCTCTATTTTATGAGAAACTGACCTTAGAACTTCTCGTAGCAATGACAATGAATCCTTCATTTTGCATTTGTTAGCAGAAGAAGATCAACTTTCGACAAAACAATGTAGTTATTACATGTGGAGGCAGTGGTTTCCCGTGGAAAGATGTTGGGAAATGGGATATTACATTAGCTTTTCTGATGAGCGAGCGTCTTACAAAAGGAAATATGGCGGTTGTAGGTATCTATGCTTTTCTTCCGACGAAAATTGTAACAGGATTTCCATTTATAATACAGGCATATTTTTTACTGGTTTCGTCAAGAGAAAGTATCATTTTCAATAACAAGTGGAACCAGGGAATCCTTCGTTGTGTTCCATTAGCCTTTTGTTCAACATTTCGTGCTCTGGTAAGTGGTAATTCACCTCTATCATCGAAAACTTGGGTCTATAGGTACCTTCCCTTTCATATTCCTCGTAATGCACACATAGTCCATCCTTATCTTGATAAACAATAGTTTTATAATAGCTTGACTTTTTTGGGCTTGGTTATCTCCCTGTATTTGGTTGTCTGATTGGTTGACAAGCTTGCCTGAAAATATGTACATTGAACTTCTTTGTTTTATTGCTGAAAATTGGAAGGGGTTTTCTAGCCACCTGCAAAACGCTCCTTTGTTGAAATATGTAAGTTCTTCCAACAACATTGATTTGGCTAGTGTATCAAATGCTGCCGTCCACACCAGAATTTATATTTCGTCAAAGGAGTCACACATATTGTGGCTGACCAAATGGTCTGGGGAGCTTGGAAGTGCCGCCAAATATTATTCCATGCCTGAATCTACCCAGGAGGCAATTATAAATTTAGATCCTCGAGAATGCCTGAATCTACCCAGAAGGCAATTATAAATTTAGATCCTCGAGAATGCTTGAATCTACCCAGAAGACAATTATAAATTTAGATCCTCGAGAAGGTGAGAAACTGTATGAGTGGTTGAATCAGTATCCTAAAATTACATAGATTTCTATCTCAAATTTTGTTGACCGGCTCCTCAATGTAGTATTAGACACAATAGACAATAAACTTGTTATCACCACTGCACATTTTTTGCACTATTCATCTGCAAATAACTACGTCTGTCTCGAAGAGCTTACCAGTCTTTGCAAGAATATTCCCCTAGTTGATGAAGGTGGCAACATCATTAGGGTACAAGGCTCTCTAAAGTTTCTCCAGCCTGCATCCACGAGTAATTGGGCCAAGGTGTCCCTGAATGGCCCCTGGGTGCCTGACTAGAATGCTCGTAGTAGCTAAAAAGTGGCTCAGTTCGTGAATCTATTGGTTCTGGTGGGTCCTAGATGCTGGGTTTCAGCTAGGGGACCCCCCATAGCATCCCCCGAAGACCCTGAAGCGGTGCCAACGATCCATCTCTGGAGCTAGGGTATTGCTCAGTGAGGGCCATTCCAAATTTTCTCAAGGGTGCCATTTCTCGTTCGGAGGGCCCTGGGCATGTGTGGCCACCATGGACAGGTCCACAATGGCCACGTGGAACTGTGGGAGGTGACAGAATCCAACTCCGCTCGTCGGTTTGGGTTTCGTGGCCCCGAGGCAAATCCTCCAAGTGTCCCTGAATGGCCCTGGGGTGCCCGACTAGAATGCCCGTAACACCCGAATCGTGGCTCAGTTCGTGAATCCATCAATTTTAATGGGTTCGGGATGACAGGTTTCAGCTAGGGGACCCCCCACAGCTACCCCCCGAAGACTTGGAAGCTATGCCAACGAGCCATCTCTAGAGCTAGCGTTTTGCTCAATGAAGGCCATCCAAATTTGCTCAAGGGGGCCATTTCTCGTCCAGAGGCTCCCGGGAGTGCATGGTCACTGTGGACAGGTCCACAATGGCCACATGGACCTATGGGAGGCGACGGAATCCAATTCCGCTCACCGGTTTGGGTTCCGTGGCCCCAGGGAAAATCCTCCAAGTGTCCCTGAATGGCCCTGGGGTGCCCGACTAGAATGCCCCTAGCACCCGAACTGTGGCTCAGTTCGGGAATTCGTTGATTCTGATGGGTCCAAGACATCAGGTTTTAGCTAGGGGACCCCGCACAACATCCCCCTAAGACCCGGAAGAGGTGTCAATGAGCCATCTCCGGAGCTAGGATTTTGCTCAGTGAGGGCCATTGCAAATTTGCTCAAGGGGGCCATTTCTCGTCCAGAGGCCCTCGGGCATGCGTGACCACCATGGACAGGTCCACAATGGCCACATGGACCTGTGGGAGGCGACGAAATCCAATTTCACTTGCCGGTTTGGGTTCCGTGGCCCCAGGGAAAATCCTCCAAGTGTCCGTGAATGGCCCCGGGGTGCCTGACTAGAATGCCCGTACCACCCGAACCGTGGATCGGTTTGTGAATCTATCAATTTCGGTTGGTCTGGGACACCGGGTTTCATCTAGGGGACCCCCCACAGCATCCCCGAAGACCCAGAAGTGGTGCCAACGAGCCATCTTCGGAGCTAGGGTTTTGCTCAGTAAGGGCCATTACAAATTTGCTTAAGGGGGCCATTTCTCGTCCGGAGGGCCCCGGGCGTTCGTGGCCACCGTGGATAGGTCCACAATGGCCACATGGACATATGTGAGGTGACGGAATCCAAGTCCACTTGCCGATTTGGGTTTCATGGCCTCGAGGAAAATCCTCCAAGTGTCCCTGAATGGCCCCGAGGTTCCCGACTAGAATGCCCGTAGCACCCAAACAGTGGCTCGGTTCATGAATACGTCGATTCTGGTGGGTCCGGGATGTCGAGTTTCAGCTAGGGCACCCCCCACAGTGACCCCTGAAGACTCGAAAACTGTGCCAACGAGCCATCTCCGGAGCTAGGGTTTTGCTCATTGAAGGCCATCCAAATTTGCTCAAAGGGGCCCTTTCTCATCCAGAGGCCCTTGGGCGTGCATGGCCACCGTGGATAGGTCCACAATGGCCACATGGACCTATGGGAGGCGACAGAATCCAAGTCTGCTCACCAGTTTGGATTCCGTGGCCCCAGGGCAAATCCTCCAACTGTCCCTGAATGGCCTCGGGGTGCCCGACTAGAATGACGCTAGCACCCGAACCATGGCTCGGTTCGTGAATCCGTTGGTTCCAGTGGGTCCAATGTGTTGGGTTTCAGCTAGATGCCCCCCCACAGCATCCCCCGAAGTCCTGAAAGTAGTGCCAATGAGCCATCTCTGGAGCTAGGGTTTTGCTCAATGAGGGCCATTCAAAATTTGCTCAAGGGGTCCATTTCTCGTCCGGAGGCCCCTGAGCATGCGTGTCGACCGTGGATAGGTCCAAAATGGACATGTGGACCTGTGGGAGGTGAATGAATCCAATTCTGCTCGTCGGTTTGGGTTTCGTGGCCCCTGGGCAAATCCTCCAAGTGTCCATGAATGGCCCCGGGGTGCCCGACTAGAATGCCTGTAGCACCCGAACCGTGGCTCGGTTCGCGAATCCGTCGATTCTTGTGGGTCTGGGACACTGGGTTTCAGCTAGGCCCCCCCCCCAAAGCATCCCCCGAAGACCCTAAAGCGGTGCCAACGAGCCATCTCCGGAACTAGGGTTTTTCTCAATGAGGGCCATTCTAAATTTGCTCAAGGGGGGCATTTATTGTCCGGAGGCCCCCGGGTGTGCGTGGCCACCGTGGACAGGTTGAAAATGGCCACATGGATCTGTGGGAGGCAGCGGAATCCAATTCCTCTCATCGGTTTTGGTTTCGTGGCCCCTGGGCAAATCCTCCAAGTGTCCTTGAATGGCCCCATGGTGCCGGACTAGAATGCTCGTACCACCCAAACTATGGCTCGATTTGAAAATCCATCTATTCTGGTGGGTCCGAGACACCGGGTTTTAGCTAGGGGACCCCCCACAGCATCCCCCGAAGACCCGAAAGCGGTGCCAATGAGCCATTTCCGGAGCTAGGGTTTTGCTCAGTGAGGGCCATTCCAAATTTGCTCAAGGGGGCCATTTCTTGTTCGAAGGCCCCTAGGCGTGCGTGGCCACCATGGATAGGTCCATAATGGCCATGAGGACCTATGGGAGCCGACGGAATCCAAGTCCGCTCTCCAGTTTGGGTTCCATGGCCGCAAAGCAAATCCCCGAAGTGTCCCTGAATGGCCATCACTGAGCAAAACCCTAGCTTCGAAGATGGCCCATTGGCACCGCTTCTAGGTCTTTGAGGCACGCTGTGTGGGGTCCCATAGCTGAAACCCACTGTCCCAGACCCACCGAAATTGATGGATTCATGAACCGAGCCACGGTTCGGGTGCTACGAGCATTCTAGTCGGGCACCCCGAGGCCGTTCAAGTACACTTGGAGGATTTTCCCTGGGGCCACGAAACCCAAACCGGCAAGCGAACTTGGATTTTTTCACCTCCCATAGGTCCACGTGGCCATTGTGGACCTGTGCACGGTGGCCACGCATGCCTGGGGGCCTCCAGACGAGAAATGGCCCCCTTGAGCAAATTTGGAATGGCCCTCACTGAACAAAACCCTAGCTCCAGAGATGGCTCATTGGCACCGCTTCCGAGTCTTCGGGGGATGCTGTGGGGGGGGGCCTAGCTAAAACCAAGCATCTCGGACCCACAGGAATTGATGGATTCCTGAACCAAGCCATGGTTCAGATGCTACGGGAATTCTAGTCGGGCACCCCGAGGCTATTCAGCAACACTTGGAGGATTTTCCCTAGGGCCACGGAACCCAAACTGGCAAGCGAAATTGGATTTCGTCACCTCCCACAGGTCCACGTGGCCATTGTGGACCTTTCCACGGTGGCCACGCACGCTCGGGGGCCTCCGGACAAGAAATGTCCCCCTTGAGCAAATTTGGATGGCCTTCACATTGTGGTCAACTTTGCAAAATTGTTCACCGAGCACTTACGACTAGCTTTCCCAGCCGGAACCTCCCTAGACACACCTGCAGGACTCCTCGGAACCTAGTTTTGTTGCACGGTTGGAGTTCTATGCCCCCGGCAGGTATCGAGCAGGTGTCCCTGAAGGCCTTTTGGATGCGAGATGGAACGAGCCATAGAATGACGATCATGGCTCCGATCAACGAACCGTCAACTCCGCTGGATTCAGGACGTCGGGATAGTGCCATGGGTGCCCCTCTCCCCCGATCCCTTGGCCCCGGTGTCATCTTGTATGGCCATCTTGGAAACTATGGTTTTGCTCAGTAAGGGAGTGTGCAATTTTTGCACACGGGGGTCAACTTTGGAAAATAGTCTACTGGGTAGGTATGTCTAGCGTTCCCAGCCGGACCATGCTTAGACACACCTCCAGGACTCCCCGGAACGAGGCTTTGCTACAAAGTTTGACTTCTATGCCCCCGGAAAGTATTCAGCAGGTGTCCCTGAAGGCCTTTTGGATCCGAGATGGAACGAGCCATAGAATGACGACCGTGGCTCCGATTGAAGAACCGTTGACTCCGTTGGATTCAGGATGTCGGGATAGTTCCAAGGTGCCCCTCTCCTATGGTCCTCTGTAACTACTTTGAGCCAAGTGTCATCCAACATAATTCATGCTCTGCCATCAAATTTTTCTGCTATGATTTGTTTTTAAACCTGCACAAATATGATTGGACAATCTGGCAATGCATATGCATTACAGAAAATTACACGTGCTGCCAGTTTGTATTATTCCTTAAAGCATCACATCAGTCATTTCATAAGCAAACTCACTCACTCATAATTTGAAATGAAACTTCAACCATAGGAGCTAGATCAAACTTATAAAAATAAATAAAAAATTTAAAACAAAATAAGTCAAAAACCTAAACAAAACAAAATTATGAAAAGAATTCAACAAAATGAAAAGATTGGAAAAATTGTGGACCGAGCACTTATGGCTAGCGTTCCCAGTCAGAACCTACCTAGACACACCTGCAGGACTCCCCGTAACTAGGTTTTGCTACACGGTTGGAGTTCTATGCCCCCGGCAGGTATCCAGCAGGTGTCCCTTAAGGCCTTTTGGATGTGAGACGGAACGAGCCATAGAATGACAACCGTGGCTCTGATCGACAAACCGTTGACTCCATTGGATTCAGGACGCTAGGATAGTGCCAGGGGTGCCCCTCTCCTCTGGTAACATGGCGCCGGTGTCATCTTGTACGTCCATCTTGGAAACTAGGGTTTTGCTCAGTGAGGGAGTGTGCAATTTTTGCCCACGGGGGTCAACTCTGCAAAATCGTCCGCCAGGCACTTATGGCTAGCATTCCCAACCGGAACCTGCCTAGACACACCTACAGGATTCCCCAAAACTAGGTTTTGCTGCATGATTGGATTTCTATGCCCCCGACAGGTATCCAGCAGGTGTCCCTGAAGGCCTTTTCGATGCGAGACAGAACGAGCCATAGAATGACGACCGTGGCTTCGATTGATGAACCATCGAATCCAGTGGATTCAAGACATCGAGATAGTTCCAGGGATGCCCCTCTCCTCTAGTCCCATGGCCTTGGTGTCATCTTGTACGTCCATCTTGGAAACTAGGGTTTTGCTTAGTGAGGGAGTGTGCAATTTTTGCACACGGGGGTCAACTCTGCAAAATCATCCGTTGGGCACTTATGGCTAGCATTCCCAGCTGAAACCTGCCTAGACACACCTGCAGGACTCCCTGGAACCAGGTTTTCCTACACAGTTAGAGTTCTATGCCCCCGATAGGTATCCAGCAGGTGTCCCTGAAGGAATTTTGGGTGCGAGACGGAATGAGCCATAGAATGATGACTGTGGCTCCGATTGACAAACCGTCGACTCCATTGGATTCAGGACGTCGGGATAGTGCCAGGGGAACCCCTATCCTTCGGTCCCATGGCTCCGGTGTCATCTTGTACATCCATCTTGGAAACTAGGGTTTTGCTTAGTGAGGGAGTGTGCAATTTTTGCACACGTGGGTCAACTTTGCAAAATCGTCCACCGGACACATATGATGATGAAGACGTTGATGATGATTGTGATGGTGATGGTGATGGTGATGAAGATGATGACGATGGAGAAGATGATGATGATGGAGATGTTGATGAGGAACATAGAGTTAGAGTTAGAGTTAGAATTAATGATAATGATGGAGATGTTGATGAGGAACCTAGAGTTAGAGTTAGAGTTAGAGTTAGAGTTAGGGTTAGAGTTAGAGTTAATGATGATGATGGAGATGGTGGTGATGATGAAGACGTTGATAGTGATGGTCATGGTGATGGTGATGGTGATGATGAAGAAGGTGGTTTAGTGCTAGGGTTAGGGCTAGAGTTATAGAAGGAAGTTGAATTAGGTTTAGAGTTAGAGTTAATGATGATGATGAAGATGGTGGTGATGATGAAGACATTGATGGTGATGGTGATGGTGATGGTGAGGATGAAGAAGATGGTTTTGTGCTAGGGTTTGGGTGAGGGTTGGGGCTAGAGTTATAGAAGGAAATTGAATTAGGGTTAGAGTTAGAGTTAATGATCATGATGAAGATGGTGGTGATGATGAAGACATTGATGGTGATGGTGATGGTGATGGTGAAGAAGATGGTTTAGTGCTAGAGTTTGGGTAAGGGTTAGGGCTAGAGTTATAGAAGGAACTTGAATTAGGGTTAGAGTTAGAGTTAAAAATGATGATGAAGATGGTGTTGATGATGAAGACATGATGGTGATGGTGATGGTGATGGTGAAGAAGATGGCTTAGTGCTATGGTTTGGGTGAGGGTTAGGGCTAGAGTTATAGAAGGAAATTGAATTAGGTTTAGAGTTAGAGTTAATGATGATAATGAAGATGGTGGTGATGATGAAGACAGTGATGGTGATGGTGATGGTGATGGTGATGGTGATGGTGAGGATGAAGAAGATGGTTTAGTGCTAGGGTTTGGGTGAGGGTTGGGGCTAGAGTTATAGAAGGAAATTGAATTAGGGTTAGAGTTAGAGTTAATGATGATGATGAAGATGGTGGTGATGATGAATACGTTGATGGTGATGGTGATGGTGATGGTTTGGTGCTAGGGTTTGGGTGAGGGTTAGGGCTAGATTTATAGAAGGAACTTGAATTAGGGTTAGAGTTAGAGTTAACAATGATGATGAAGATGGCGTTGATGATAAATACATGATGATGATGGTGATGGTGATGGTGATGGTGAGGATGAAGAAGATGGCTTAGTGCTAGGGTTTGGGTGAGGGTTAGGGCTAGAGTTATAGAAATAAATTGAATTAGGGTTAGAGTTAGAGTTAATGATGGTGATGAAGATGGTGGTGGTGATGAAGACGTTGATGGTGATGGTGATGGTGAGGATGAAGAAGATGGTTTAGTGCTAGGGTTTGGGTAAGGGTTAGGGCTAGAGTCTTAGAAATAAATTGAATTAGGGTTAGAGTTAGAGTTAATGATGATGATGAAGATGGTGGTGATGATGAAGATGTTGATGATATGGTGATGGTGATGGTGAGGATGAAGAATATGGTTTAGTGCTAGGGTTTGGGTGAGGGTTAGGGCTAGAATTTTAGAAGGAAATTAAATTAGGGTTAGAGTTAGAGTTAATGATAATGATGAAGATGGTGGTGATGATGAAGACGTTGATGATGATGGTGATGGTGATGGTGAGGATGAATAAGATGGTTTAGTGCTAGGGTTAGGGCTAGAGTTTTAGAAGGAAATTAAATTAGGGTTAGAGTTAGAGTTAATGATGATGATGAAGATGGTGGTGACGATGAAGACATTGATGATGATGGTGAGGATGAAGAAGATGGTTTAGTGCTAGGGTTTGGGTGAAGGTTAGGAATAGAGTTATAGAAGGAAATTGAATTAGGGTTAGAGTTAGAGATAATGATGATGATGAAGATGGTGGTGACAATGAAGATGTTGATGGTGATGGTGATGGTGATGGTGATGGTGATGGTGATGGTGATGGTGAGGATGAAGAAGATGGCTTAGTGCTAGGGTTTGGGTGAGGGTTAGGGCTAGAGTTATAGAAGGAAATTGAATTAGGGTTAGAGTTAGAGTTAATGATGATGATGAAGATGGTGGTGATGATGATGACGTTGATGGTGATGGTGATGGTGATGGTGAGGATGAAGAAGATGGTTTAGTGCTTGGGTTTGGGTATCCTAAGAGTGTAAGACTCTAACTCTAGAGCGCCTTGTTTGCATGGATAAATGGGCCAACTAAGTGCACCTGTACTGGGATTATCTGAGGCATGCAAGCATGTATCCTCCTAGAGATCTACCCCCCTTAAATTAGACTGTAATCCTCACGTATGAGTGCCTCGGGAATTGTACTCTCTCACTATGCATGCAAAACTAAATAAAACAAAAAATGCAGAATTAGAACTAAATTGCTAATTTAGGAAAAACATCTAAACTGGAAATTAATGGAGGATGACGCATGCATGCACTCCCTATCTCTCTCATCCATAAATGCTAGTGCATCCTGTTACATCTTGTTTTCACACCCAAGTGGAAAATTCCTAATCCTCTAATGCTACAAGTGCAACTTCCAAAGATGATTGCCACTATCACCTCAACAAATATTTTCCCAAGTTTTAGGCCTACTTTAAAGGCCAAGGGAAGCTTCTAGATCAAGGTTGGAGAAAAGGTCTTAGGATTTCAAACTTGTTTGAAGATTAAGATGTGTTTTCCATTAAGTTAAAGCCCCATATGAGTGCTTAATTCAGAAAGTTGCAAGTGAATTGATCAAATAGACACCTTTTAAAAATAAATATTTGCTCATGTGTAAAATGAAAGATCATTCATGGATAAATAAAGATATTCACAAAACTTAAATCAACAATGAACCATAATGTTGTAGAATCAAAATTCACATTAAAACATGTTGGCTTATTTCCCAAAATCATCCACAAATGATATTATCTAATAATGCCAAGGTTATAGTTATTAGTTTATGAGTGATTATTGAATGAGACCCTCTTGGAGAGAGTAAAATCTTTGCAAAAGGGTGTCACCCAATCTATTAAGGGTCCAACTAAGTTGTAGTGATTTGAATCACTTCGGCTGAAATCTTATCTTCACAAACTTAATTAATTAAATGTTTTTCCATATGATCCATGAGCATATAAATATAAAAAGATGTGTTGGAAATAAAATTAGTAAACCACTTGAGCAGGTTTGGTAACTTCTAGGATGTAAATGATTAGATGATTGTAAACATTCATTCAATAAACCATAAACATTTAGGATATCTTGTGTGTAATTGCTTAAGACAAATTTGTGAAATAATAACCATTCAAATAACATGCAATTAACACTATGATCCATAGATGAGAGTTGTGGATCATGATAGACTAGTCATTATATATGTGGCGAGGGTCCTATTTCAAATGGATTAATTTAGGATAATCAAATTATTTTAGGTGTTGTATATGAAGTGGTTATGGACCTAGTAAGTTCAAGGGTGAATCCTATAGATCTCGAGGATGGTAGTTGGTTGAAGGTTAGAGATGGAGGAGACAATTCTTTAAAGCATGTTGATAATGATAAAGGTGAAGCCAACAAAGGGATGTAGGTAAATGATGTTGGTAGTGTCAAAATGAAGAGGAAGAAGTGTGTCAAACATAAAATCTCTCTTATGAGGCTAGTCCTAGGAACGGATATCAAAATGCATGAGGTGGTGGGAATGGATTCCCATGCTCTTGTTGGAAGATTTCATGGTAAAAAGGTGGGGGAGTTGTCTCTAAGGGTGTAGTTATAGGGAAGATGGGCTCTTAGGCTTGGGTACATTCCTAATTTATTTATATCAACTACAAGTTACCTAGGGTTTCTTTTCATATATCAAGAGGATTTTGAGGAATATTTTGGCCCATGATTGGATGTGGGAGATGATTTTTCTTATGCTATATATTTTTTTGTAGCCCTAAAGTCACAACACTTTGTAATGTAAATATCACTACTTAGTTTGCTTGGTTAGGTATGTTGTTGTTGAAAGGAAAAGATGCAAGACCCATTCAAATACAAGGGACTCATATTGAGGTCACTTGGTGTCTAGAAATAACATCTATATGTATGTGAGAACTTTTCCATAACATTCTTATCGAAGAAAAAATAATGTATGCAAAAATGTAATCAAAGACAAACTCATATACACAAGTGCAGATCCATCTATAAATATGCAAAAATGATCCAATCATGTACGCTTTTTGGAAAAATGGAACATCGTTCCTAGCATCTATATAATGGCAACTCGTGCCCCATACAAAAAAAGGCAACTCGTGCCCTGTAAAAAATATGGCCCATGGTGCCCTATACAAAATATGGCAACTCGTGCCGAAAATTCCACATCGTGGGTAGTGTACATAGGAGGGTCTCTCAATCCTCCTGCCCACCCTCGGAGCTCCTAGGTGCATCTCCAAAATCGATCTTCCTCTTCTTCGTGCTAGAGGAAGCTAGTTCCTTCTGGAGTCTTTGAGCACGTCCCCCTGATCCCTGAAACAACAACAATAATATGTCAACTTTTCCTGACAATTATACAAGTATAAAACATAATTTCAAAATAAAAATAGTTTTCAAATCTTGGATAACTCACCGCATGTGAGATTGTAAGTCGTGAGGGGGTCTCCCTCCGCCGTGATCCTAGTCTCTTAGCAATGCCACCCTACCACATTTAGAACAATCAGATCAATGCTGAAACTAGATGCATATAGTAATTTCCGTTAAAATTGAACGAGATTTTCATAAACTAGTCAATCTCACCGTGAACAAAATTGGCTGGTCTTCGGGGCTGGCGGATGGAGCAGTCGGCTAGACAGCCTGCTCCGATGATAGTGTGGGAAGTAAAGGGGAGGATGCAGCCACATCAATGGTGGCTACACCAATGGGGGGAATAGTGGAAGAAGGGGGGGGTGGCAGGAGGAGGAATGGACTGGGGTGGGCGAAGTGGAGATGGACATCTAGGGCTATAAACTCCAACTGGCTGTAGTATGGATCGGGGCACCCTGGAAGGGGAAGCGAGTGTGGTGGGGGAATGTGAGGGGGGGGCGAGGTCTGTGTTGTAGTAGAGGGATGGGTGACTGTGGATGGGTGGTGTGCCGTGGTCGGATGGGGGGGTGTGGGAACATGGAAAACTAATATGGAGGTGGAGCTGGATATGATACATAAGGGGGAGCTGGATGGAACTGTGGTGCTATGTAGGAGGGGGGGGCTGGATTGAAGGGGTTGGGAAATGGGGCATGTATTCCATGGGATACAACGGCATATAGGGTGGCTAAAAGGTCAGGAAGGGGGGAATGATGGCACTGGCAGGCTAAGGTGCTCGCACTTGCATAGACATTTATAACCTCATAGTTTAATATACAAAAATATACATATACACGAACAAGTCATCGTATTTGAAATTAAATTTATTCTTTAACGCACACAATACCTGTGCACGTGGAGAACTGCTGGTCCCCGGTGGTGGTGGCTGGTCGCTGGAGCCCGTAGACACTTGTGCGAATACTACAATTTTTAGACTGAATTTATAAAAAACAATATTAACAATATTAAACATAATGCAAATGAGAATGACAATGATGGTACTTAAAAAACATGACTGCAATTAATTTATATTCAAGTTAGATGATATTCAATATTCTGAAAGGATAGAAGGTGGCATGGCATGAAATTAAAATTAAATAAGGTGACAGGGCATAGAAGGTGACATGGTGAGCTTTTCCTTTTCTAGAGTCATCCCCATGAGTAGGTGAGCTTTTCCTTTGGCCCTAGAGAGATGTGCAGTGCCTCATAAGCGAATGGAATTCATGTCCATTTACAAATTTGAATTGGAAACCTATGTAATGTGTTTGGGTTCTTGATTAAGAGTTCCTAGGTTTTGATGTCTTCTTATAGATTTGTAGTTTCCTACAAGCTTGATTCACCCAGTGGAAAAGTATTTGCATCCCTAGAGTGAGGATCTTGAGTCCCTTTATTTCCATAACATTTACATCATCAAATAAAATGGCATCTCATTGTTTCAATTTGCAAAGAGGTGCTACATAGCAGTTAAGTTAGTGTGTATGTTATTTAATACACTTTAGAGTGTTGATCGTTAGAAAAAGGAAGAAAGAGAAATCTTTTTTCATGATTAACTTACTTACAAGCTTGAATGTGCCATGTTCTTTTGCATTGAATGAGTAATTATGTGTTCTTAATTGAATAGCTATGTTGTCAGAATGATATCACTTGATTGAAATCAAAGAAATCTTGAGTTAAATGAGTTAAATGAGTATTCTTGATGCCAAATGTTTTACCAAGTTGTATTTGAATCAAGATAATAGCAAGGCCCCATAGACCATATTTGTAAGATTATCGCTTTTCCTTATGGGCCTTACATCATTTTCAAAAACTTTAGTGACAATACATGTGATAAGTTGTTTTACGTTGTTTATATGTCTTTCCTAATAACATGTTCTAGGAGTAGTAGTATGATTACTTTCAGTCTCAAGTATTAAAAAAAATTGGAAATCCCGTGATAATAAACTAGGGTAATAAGGACATGAGAAACATCAGGTTCTTTAATTTCTAGAAATTTGGCCACTATGATTCTCTTTTTCCCGAGAGTTTTGCACAATGCAAAAGTGACAAGTACAACATCTCAATGAACTCAATTGATGCAACAAAGTTAGCAAAAGCATAGAAGTTATTTGACCACCTATACCATTAAAAGAACCTATTAGTAGAATACGAGGGAAAGTGATAATTATCATGGTAATATATTCTCAAAGTTTAAGTTTGAAGAACACATGGCATAAGGGCATGGAAACAAAGGTTGATTTGGTGGACAAAGTGATGGGCATTGGAGCAATTGGCACACCTATTGAGCCAAGAGTCAAATGACCCATACTATGTTCATTTGAAGATGATTTGGACAAGGAGAGTACATGGCAAAGATAACTTGGATGACATGGTGACAAATGGAAAAGCAACAATAACACACATGGCATTGGTCAAGCACAGGAAGAGCAAGAAAGCATTGGATGGTAGTTTGGGGATGAAGGACACTGCAGACATCACCAAAACCCCAACTGCGGGCTCATCATTGGTCAAGTAAGAATGACATATTTTGGAAATTTCTCTCCCATTTGTATAATCATCAAAGGTCTAGGATGCCTAAAGTGAACATGGACAAATGTTTATAGTTTTCTTAGGTTTTCATGTTTTATAAGGTTTCATTTTTCGTTTTGGTGGGATTATATGAATTTATAGCTCTCAAATAAATTAGACAATATTATAAACACAACTGTAAAATATGATGATAATATGGTAATTACTCAGTGCTAATTAATTTGTAATTACTGAACACAAATTACTCGTAACTGGATCTAATTATTCAAAGTAAAGAAGTTACCTATGTGTATGGTGCCGCAATCTCCTCTGCTGCCACCAGGCTCCATCGAGGTCAAAGAAACCGACGTCCTCCCACCTGGGGGATGGAGACCCGGCCCCGAATAACTGAACATTAAAACAGATAAAGTTAACAATATGTAATTCAAAGTTAAATATATTAAACAATACGATATCAAATAAAATACAACAAATACATGAACATTAAATAAAACAATAGCAAACCCAATCCATGAAGCTCCTTGTGGCATGCTACTACATATCACCATGGCAAGAATGACCACAGTGAGAAAAATGATGTGTCGTTGTTCCAACAGAACTAGAAGGACCCGCCTGGGTTCCACCTGTACCCGGCATGTCCCGGCCACCACCCATAGACTGTGCAGCTGTCTATGTCTCATTGATGTCCTCCCGGATCTGGGAAGACATGGCCACAAATTTGGTATGTCTAAGCAAGTCATGTGTGGCACGTTTGACGAAGTCATGAATCTCATCTAGGCCGCTACCAAACCCGGGTGGCTGAGGAGGGGGGTTTGGCTCTCTCCTGGGTGCAGGAGGTCCTCTAAGTGGGTTGTGGTGCACCTGAGGTCGATCTTGGGCAGAGCCAAGACCAACACCCTGAAACTCAGTGATGTCAAAATAGTTGACATGGTACCCTAGCTCAAACTCAACCCACAATTTCTGAAGGAAATACTATGGGACCTCCAAATTGTTGCATGGGGGCCTGTCAAACACCATGAACCACCTCTTTCTCTAGTTATCTCTCCATCGCTGGTAAATGCATCAGTCCATGCAAACCTGAGCCCTCGTCATAGCTGGAGGCTATCCCATCGAGGAAATTATGAAATTGCTATACCACTGGGCTTTGGTGATGTTGAGGTCTTTTATCTACTCTTTGGACAACCCAATGGAGTAGTGTTCCCTCATTCGAGCCCTATATTGGATCAAGTTTGTTATCTCACTGTGTGCAATATTGATTGATTCAATAATGTTTTGAAGTGATGAAGCCAAGGAAACCCGAGAGGGTTCCTTGGTACTGTTCAATTCATTACTTAGTGCCCTCAATTGATTTAAGTCTTGGTGTAATTGATATTCGGGGTTTTCATTCGATTCATTGTCGGTTCCCATATTGTCTTCTGGAGGTCAGGTTTCATTGGTTTCATTGGATGGTTCAGGTGTGTCTGACATCTTGTTAGGTGTAGATGGCCTGCAATTAAATTTCCTTGGTTTTTTAATGGATTGTAATTTTTTTTTAAAATTAAAATTCAAATGGAAAACAAACAAAAAACCAAAAATAAACACAAATTTGTGCTTTGAGGAGCACCTACCTGGAGAAATGGATGGCACCGTGGTGTAAGGGCTATTTCTTGGTGTTGAGGAGGATTTGGTTGCTCAAAGATGCATTCATGGGGTTGCACAGTGCGCTCGCGGGTTGGACAGTGGGCTCACGGGTCTGTCAAAAATGACAAAGCCATGAGCTCTATTTTTTAAATTAAAAAACAAGGCGTGCACGCGCCATTGACGCGTGTGTGCAATTTTGTGCGTACACGTCAAAGGAACGTGCGTGCCTCTTTTGTCCACGTGGGATGAACCACGTGGACGTTCAGCATTGCCGAAGCAGCGACGTGTGCGTGCATTTGGATGCGCATGCGTGTTGCTTTGTTTTTTCCGCTCACGCGCTGCTATTGCGATCTTTTTTGGGTACCATCTTTGAGCGGGTACCCTTACATAATATGTAATCTATACTATATTCTTATTTTATATGATAATAACATAAGGATGGGTAAGACACCAAGCCAATAACAATATGAATGCATTGGTTAACTTGGGAAGAATATAAACACACACAGATAATTATGCAAAGATCTATGAAAGAAAGCAATTACCAATATTATTTGAAACAAGAATATACCTAAGGGATGAGTAGTATTCTATAGTCGTAATGGATAAAAAATTTCCTATAATAGTAAATTATGTCCATAAACAATAACATAATTAAATAACAAAGTACTAAGGATCGAACCGATCCGTCTTAGGGTTTCCTTAGAAAGGCCCACCTCTAACATATATAATTGAAACAAAATGAGATTGAAAAAAAACATTACTAAAGCATTATTAATAAAATAACGCATGCTCAATGAATGCACAAATTTATTCTGTCTACCCAAATCAAATTCCCATAACTATTATAATAAACAATTGGTTGCACTGAGTTAACATATTTACAAGGTAACTGAGTTATTAAGGTAGAGAAACTATGAACGCTTCTCACTAGTTGATGCGACCATATAAAAATATTTAAAAACACTAACTTCTAACACAAATTTATCATAAAATATTCAAAGCATAATGGCATTATCAATCTCACAAATCGAGCCACTGGAAACCTAGTTATTATAACCAAGGCCGCATTAGTTTTCTTCTACACATACAAAAAATTGAGTTAAATACAAGTTCAACAAAACATAACAAGGGAAATGATAACCGGTCCATAGGCCATACATGCATATAACAATAAACCATGGTAATATATAACACTGAGTAAAACTCGAATTAAATATGAGGATAAAAATGTGTTTACAGAAGGTAATTAGAGCATTACGACCTAGTCCATTAAGCCATGTACATTCACAGGTAAAAAGTTATAAACATATGCTGATACAAATCACATAAGTGGGTTACACAAACCCATGTTATCATCGACATCTCAATCATGCATGAACAATAGAATACATCCCTTTCAAAATCATGAAAAAAAAAACGAAAGAAGGGAATTCCCATAATGGGTAACGAAAGCACTAACGCAAGGGTACCACAAATCAACACAGTTTCACATTTATAAAACACAAAAAAATTAACCAAAGTCTTGGATACGACCCTCATATTCCTTACAATACGACCCTCATATTCCTTACAACGAGTTGTAGGCCAAATTCCATGACCAAATATACAAACGATTCACCCTAATGAAATACATTATCAAGTAGGTTAAGTAATAGTGGAACCTTGATACCTAGGTTACACATTAACACCATGGGATCCTCAGCCAAGCATAAAAAACCCATGACCTTCCCAAAGTAAAATATAAAATAGGGTTATAATATAATCATGTAATAAACGATAATAATAAACTAGTCAACTTAAAGAACAAGTCATACTATAGCCATGATGAAGTGGCCATGGTATAGCCCGACCAAGCTTGTTGAGTACGTGGAAAATTGATGATCCATCAAAGGATTGCATGACCAGTTTGGGTGTGCAACATTATGGGTTCCCTTCAATCAACATCAAGGGAACCATCATTAGTCAAAGCCATCAAGATAAGCATTTTAAACTAATACATTTAAAAACTGAAACCTTCCCAGACTAGTTAACGAAGAAGAGATTGTACAGTTCAAGAGGTACAACCACAATGGTAAGAACAAACAAAAAGAGTTACATCAACGTGTTTGGAGGAGAGCTAAGCTTCCTCAACACTACTGAACAAACCATCAATATACAAACCTAAGAATTGAGTTAACATATTGGTGTCAAGAGACAACAAATTCATGACAACAAAGATTGATCCACGACCATGGAATACCAATGAAGGCACAACATTGAAACCCTAAACCAAACGGTGGTTTTGAAGGACAAAATCATAGTACCAAGTAGAAAATGAAGTAACAAGGGGAAAAATGGTGGCAATCAACTTGAAGTTGAAGGCCAAATGTACATAGCCAAGTAGTCCAAAAATCATGATGCAAGGGGGGTTATGGTGCTAGGTCGTGGAACTATTGCAAAGGGGAGGTCGAGAGCCTTCTCGATGCAAGCGATAAAGTATGGACTGGCCTAAGTGCATGCAAAACCACATGGCTCAAGTTAGTACTTCGACTGCCACTTTTCAGAACCAAGGATACCATTAAAGGTTTGGATAGGAAAAAAAGAATAACAAACAACCATCACCATATTAATCATTTATATCTAGGTTAAAACATATGCCTAATACCATACTAGCATGAGGAATTATCCTTAGCATAGAAACACTGAATGCAATGTGTGAAATCCATGCATGATCGATGGTCGGGGATTGGGTCAACCCCATAATGGTATATGATGGATGGGTGACTCATAGACCATGTTTAATATCAACAAGTTCAACCATTAATAGCACTAAATACAATGGTATCATGTCATTAAATATTTCTTAAACAATAATAAAAGTGTATTGCTAATATGGGTTGATGGGGAGCGTGGAGTCTAAGGCCATAACATAGTCTTAGTCCCCATGAATGTGAATGGACCATGACCTAGGATGTGAGCATAGATAACCATTGAATATGATGCATAGTATAAGGGTGTGGTAGCATCGGTGTCACAAGCCATAGAAAAAATCATAAAGTGGTATAGGTTTTAGCATACAAGAGACTAAATAGGTTTAAAACCAACTTAGTTTAGATATATACATAATGATAAATAAATATAATCTCTTTAGGAATGGGGTAAGGGCTTAGAAAATGACAAGTCTCAAAGTAAAATTAGAGCGTATGTCCTTTAACTATAATATAAAATTGAATAGGATGGATACGAGATATGACATGTGTTCTATAACACTCGACAATATAGTTATGTAAGTAAGATATTCACATATCAGTAAAGTATTCCCATATATATTCACATGTATAAAGAAAAGTCAAAATAAAAATGTACCAAATTGTCATCAAGATGAAATGATTAAAATATGTCCATAGTTCAAAGAAGGTTGAACATATAACAAGAGCCGCATGTGGCAATGTCTATGACAAAGCATGAAAATAGACTTTCGACTTTGTAAATGCAGTTCAAAGACATAGGGAAAGGAACTTAACATTGCCTTTGAATTTGACAATTTGCACTGAAAGTTTCAGCTCAATCGAATAGAATGTGACCACTAGTTGCTAAAGTATGTAAATGTCTAGTGAAAGGCATGCACTTCAACTAGTGTCTTTTAAAATAATTGAATTTAATGTACCTAAGCTCCAAAACAATGGAAGGGCACCACATTTTTCCAAATCAAGAAGTTTGACTTCTACCACATACGATATACAAATTGCACCATATTCTTTTAGTCCCAACTCATGTCTTGTGAAAATTAAACCACTGGAAACACAACAAAAGCAAGAAAAGCCATGAAGCACGCACACACACACACAACCATGTACTTCGTCATAAATCATTTAAGACTCTTCATTATATCCTTTCGTTTATTGATGAGTTTGATACCCTACCATGAACTTAATAGGATCCATAGAGTTGTTATGAACACCTTGCAGAGTTTACATACTAGCAACATTTTGTCTAAATATAATGTTTCTAGCTTTTAAAAAATCAGATACATCTGCTTGAAAAATGTATATGCAAAAAACTAGATTAAAATATCATATTCATACCTAAATGGAAAGTTTAGACTTTAAATGAAAATAGAAGATTTTAGTTAAATAAAAAGTTTAATATATCTATATTAAAATTCTGCTTGAATAGAAAAGCATAAGTGTTTTGCACCAAACTAAGCTTGAACCTAAGGTATTTAGCAAAGCATATGCATATTAAAGCTTAGAGTCTGAAGCATTTCATTTTGTTTTTTAAAAGCATGAAAAAGGAAGCCCAATTTTAGAAACTAATTCTAAAAACTATATATAAATTGTATATATACATAGTCGAAACACACTCTACAATATGCAACAAAAAAAAAAACTTAAAATATGAAATGAATGGATGGACATATAACTTTCCAATCTAAACCAATAACACAGAGCACTCGGCTAAAAAATACAATTAGTTTGGTTTTTTAAAGCAATTCAGATAAAGATCAATCAGAATCGGGTCCCAATGAACATACACAGCGAATTTGTTAACCCATTAACTTGCATTTGGATAGCAACCATCGAACTTTGAAGATAAAGCTAAATCCATTATTTCACAAACATTCTGTATGTGTTTTGCAAATAACGTAGTCAATTTTTCTTTTTACGTCAAGATTAGATTAGTAGGGAGATTGGCGCCAAATTTTCCATAGAGAGTAGTCAGCTTCCATCTGATACCATGCCCTCTCATTTCCATGTCATAGATTGGACTACTGGTAACACCTATCGCATACGAAGAGTCTGATCAAATATGCACATTGCACACCACACAAGTCAACAAATTATCGTTGAATACTTGTGAGCAACTTTCACATTCATTTCAATATTATGCAATGCACCCACCCACCAGTGAGAATATTATCGGTGGACCCTAATTCCTATTTTTGCATTTTCCCATGGCTCTTGGAGTTGCAAAATACCAATAAAATCATTGGAAGGTTATAAGACTACAATAGTTTTACTAGGACCTAAATTGTAAAGCAAGAGACAATGGGTTGGTGAAATACCTAAACCAATAGCTTCGGAAGCTTTCATGATCCACATTCTTTGGAACGAGTCAACAAATATCCTGCACCAATAACCCAGATCATCAATTTTAGGGTTTTGCAAGGAAACTATTGTGCCTTATAAAGCTAAAATAATAGTAAAGGCACTTACTTCCATGGTATATCGCCAACAAGCATCCAATCTCCATCCTTGTATTCATAGGTAGGCACATATTCTGACCCCTTCAACACATGATGCATCAAATTGCTTTTGTTCAACTCATGGGTCGATCCATATTTTCCTGAAAGCATTTCAGCATTTCAATATCAAACATTCCAATAGAAAGGATAAAAAATCAAGGGATTAATGGAATAGAATGCACATTGATTCACACCCATGGTAATTAAACAGTTAAACATCATATGGAGTGCAGAGGAGAGGTCATGGTAGTTGTTGTACATTTTGAGGTCCATATTTCTGAGATAGGGAGATCCATCCATGCTCACCTTCACATAAAGAGATTTGGATGCAGCAATCGTTCTCACTTTCCTGAAATCTTTAACAGGTGGCCAACCAACAATCTGTGCCCTGAAAAAGAAAACAACCGCCATAGATTTTCTAGTTGACTTGGATACCGAAAACAATCTCCTCTGTGAATGGAATACTCACTTGGGAGATGAAATACATGATAAAAAGTAAACCGCAAACATGTTGAGTCCTTGATAAAACTATGTCTGCTGAAAAATGTGGGATGTTAAAGTAGAAACAATGCCACCAATGTTAGACATCACGTTTGGGAAAAATGAAATGAGTAGGGAAACTGACCTCTAAGTATCTCACCCCCCAAGTGAACTGTCGATGCTTATCATTTGTAGCCTTTCAATCCCAACCCTTGTACTCATATAGACCTGTCGATGTATACATGCATCTAGAAACCTTTTGATATGAAGACTCGAGTGGAACACCCCCACATGTGAGAACGTGACAGAAAATCCAGGACTACTTTAAGCAGCAAGCTCCCATTCAATAAATAGAAAAATCAACAGAAAACCTCAGACAACATGAAATTCAAAGCAAGTATATCCAATGTTAGCATGATTCAAAATCACCACAGAGGATCACAGTCTCTCATAATTAAGCTCTCTTTAAGAGCCCACTGTTCAAATATCTCGGGTATCTTTCTTCTCGACCATTCAATTTAATCTTTGAATTAAATTGAACAACAAAAAAACTCAACTTGCAGAGGGTATACAAAACAATGCTTACCCAAGAGACCTTGACATACTGCCCATCTTTTGTCGTTCTCAGCTTTGCATCTGGATATCTTGACACAAACCCTATAACTACCCTCTTTTCCCACCAACTATTCCACAGCAGAAGCACCGCAACATCCCAAAAGAGAACCACCACTACAAGAAGCAAAATTGCATTCTGAACAACTGCCAGAATGAAACCCCCAGCTATGAAACCCAAAAAAAAGTGGAATAACAGTCTAAAGGATCACTTTGGGGAAGCTTCTCTTGAAGGAATACGCTTGATCATGGCTGAGATTGGTGACAAAATGACTTTTTTCCACAGATATATTGTGCAGCTTACCGGATGCAGATGAATCCAAAGGCCCATATACTTTTCTAGGTGCTCCAAAGGAATTGAGAGGACCTAAAGAAATCAAGCAAGAATTAATGAGCCCAATTTAGGGAGTGAAGGGGGAAGTGGCCCAGAATTTTGTCGAGCAGTAGTGGGGACACCTCCAGAAAGAGGACCATAATTCTTCTTAACAGATTCCCCATTCCTAGAGAGAGGTCATGAGTTGGATTTTTGTCTTGCTGAACTTGTGCCTGGTACATAACCTGGAACTACAGATGATATAGGTCCTGATACTGAAAATTTGAGCATGTAGCTGGGTTTGATGGAAGAGGACCTGAATGTGATGCAACCCCCCCAAATGATCCAGTCCTCATGGGGGCATTCCCAACAGGTCGAGATTTCTTTGACTTCAAATTCTCCACGGGAATATCAAACATTTTTCCAAGCTCGCCAGACTTCTTAATGTCATCTCCAGTGTAAGGCATGGTTGTGGAGCTCATGGTATGCTGTCTTTCCTTGTACTGCCATTTTCGGCTTGAAACATACAAACCATTGCTGAGCTGATGTGAAGGGAATCTCGATCCCATTGAACTTGATAGAAGTGAAACAAAACACCTATTATCATCCGCAATGTAGAGACAAAGAACCAAGATTCCTACTAACAGTCAAATGCCAGAGAAGAATCTCTTCACCCCAGAATAATCTGTCAAAATCGGAAATGCTATAGGTACACTCATCAAAGAGAACTTCTTCTCAATGTTTGCTTTTACTGACATATCTATCAAACACCAAAGATCAATTGCACTTGTTAGTTCAGTCCCAAATTGAGACAAATGCACAAGCCCAATATGTCAAAAATATGTGAAATATCAGGATGATAAGATTAATAAGATTAATCCCAAAGTTAATCAGAATATGGATTCTATCGGCCCAATTACAAGAGTAAATGCACCATCACAGCAAATGAACTCTTATAGACTGCAACTCAAAAACACAACTCATTTCCTTGAATTCATGATAGAACCTACCCTGTGAAGTATATTCCAAAAATAAGTAGGCCCAGTCACCTAACCCAAATTAAGATGTTTACTTGTTAACAACTTACAAGGACATGTAAGAAATGCAAAGATCAAATGAATTCCAAGTTCAAAAATTTAACATAAATAAATCTTGTATTTCTCCAAAAACTGAAACCTCAAATAAGTGCGCACGTGTGTGTAATCCTGATACTCAACAAAGTCATCTCACAATTCATCATAGACAAACAACATCTTTCATCTACTATAAATAACAAGCATTTGATTGTGAGAGAAATCCATTAAAAAAACAGAAAACCCATGTCAAAAATTCAGCTCAACAACAAGCCTGAACTGACAAAACGCATGTAATCCCATTCCCTGAACTTTGAGGAAGGTACAAACCTAACTCTGTATTCCCCAGTCTACTAAACCGAAAGGTCTTCCATGCATAATATCAGCATTACCAGGCTCTAATCCACCAGCATTCTAGAAAAAACAGGAAAATCCCAAACAAGTCCTCAATAGTACAGACATGAATCTCCTTTGCGAATGGAATACTCACTTGGGAGGAGGATGAAGTCCCATTCTTCCAAGGTCATTGGCAGGATGCAGGTCCATTTTGTTTCTATGTCTAAATTGGGTTCATTGATTTTATCAACCTCCTCATGTGGAATGGTACAATCTATGGTCTCCATGGCCTGTGAGAAGCTTCTCTTGCTACAGCTCCTCTGGCATGTTCGTGATTCATCTGCAACTAATCTTGGAAGTCCGAGCTTCAACTCGTTCACCAAGAAATCTAAACTACGTGGGCTCGCACCAGATTTCTCCATGGCCAAGACCATGCCTCCAACACTGCAAGACATGATGAATATGAGCAACTGTAATGAAAAGTACTATGTCTGAATGAATGAATGAAATGAATATATCAGAGTCTTCATGGAAGCAAGAATGAAAACAACACAAAAAAGAAAATATTGATTGGTATTTGATATTCTAGATAAAAAGACATTTATGGAAGCATTATTACATATCATGCATAGCATTTCACAATCAAAACATAAATATGACTATAAGAATCATGACGCCTTCCTTGACGGCTTGGTTGACGAGGATGCAGTCTGAGTCTAACAGACGACATCGAACCTTGGGCGCATTAACTCATCTATTAAACGAGATCAAATGGAGTCATGAAAAAGAGCTCCTAGATCATCCTTGACAGCACGGTGTGCTTGTTTGTCAGCCACCGAAAGCACACTAATGATGTCATGGGGGGGAAGGTGTAGAGCAAAACCCCGCTTCAAACTTCGAGGCACAAAACAATCCATTAAACCAAAGTTTCACTTTGCTAAAATGAAAAATTCATTTCTTGAATTTTGTGCAGCTTAGCAATATATCCAAAATGGATACAAAATGTCATAGACATAATAAATAACATTCATAACAAGAGGACAATAGTAGCAAGTGACATTTATTCAAAAAAAAACAACAACAACAACAACAACATTTTTTTAGTGGTAAATTTGAGGTACATTACAACTCTCACACCATTTAATTTTAACAAAAGGTTCTCATTATCTCGATGTTATAAGGGAAAAAACCATTTGACATAAAAGAAAATATAGTTGATGCCAAAAAACACAAAACATAGAACCATATTTTCCCAATATCTGGTCCATGATTGAGCTAAGTTAGTTTTTTTTTCCATTCATGGAATCCAAATTTAACAAAAGGTTCTCCTTATCTTAGTGTTAGAAGGGAAAACCATTTGACATAAAAGAAAATATAGTTGATGCCAAAAAAAACACAAAACATAGAACCATATTTTCCCAATATCTAGTCCATGATTGAGCTGAGTTGGTTTTTTTTTCCGTTCATAGAATCCAACTGAAGGAACTAGATTAGAGTCCCGATTTTATGTGTAATCATATTTACACATTAAGTAAATATACAAGCAACACAATAAATTAAATTAAATAACATGGTCTACATATTGCAAGCGTACCTAAAGGGGTGGCAAAAATATTGAAGACCTTTTGGGACAAATGTTCACGAACTAAAGTGGTATCATAGGTGTAGCAAAGGAGCTTAGGTCATCTAAGCTGGAAGTTTCCTAATCTATTAATCTCCTACCTTGATGGCTTCCCTTGTAACGATAACTAAGGACCCATCATCAGATAATTTAAACGATGATGATAAAGCATAAATAAGAAATACTCATTCAACAAGTTCTAAGAAAACATTATAACCTTTTACTTGGTAAATAGCAAAAGAACCTTTTTTCCCTGAACCAAGCAAACCAAAGAAAACCCAAGAAAGCCTCATTAGTAAGGGAAACACATACACTCAGAGTTTGTTCTTGAACACCTCAAAGATACAAGTATACTTTACTTCCATAATAAGCTAGTGAAACACTAAGTCATCTAGCGTATCAGGTAGTCATAAGTCTAACCTTATGGGGCACTTAACCTTTGACTACTCTAGGGTATAAGAATAGAAGCTAAATCGAATGAGGACTAAGAGAAGGCTAAGAACCTTCTCGGCTTCATAGAAAATGATTGATAGGAAATGAAGTAGTATCAACCACCCAGGAAGTTAGGTGAGGTTAATGGGTCGTAGTATGAAATAACACCAACAACCAAGGAACTTAGGCTTGGCGTTGTTTAATTGATGGATGGTTGGATGGTGACAGATCTACTTGAAGGTGCTTTAATAATGGACGGTTGGATGGTTGGTAGTTGCAGAACTACACTGTTACATGTAACCGTAACAATTATAGTAAATTGATAATTGTATTAAAAAATATTTAAATTATAGTTTCTATATAATATATGCACACCTGAATTCAATTTGCTTTTACATTTATATTCCAATATTGTATAAGTGTTAAAAGGTTTTGAATTTGAAATTTTAATTGGTAAATGGACTCAATTTTAATTTGCTTTAAGGAGAGCATGGAGCTTGGCACTTAGCAGAGATGGATTTCTGATAGGAAAGCATAAGCTGAAAAGAAAGCCTTCATGATCCATTGTGGACACCAATGAAAACAAGATAGACTTCAACCCTCTAGTGCGATGGTATAAACTTTACAACCTATCTATTATTCCATTTCATTTTCCTTCTGCATTTTCATTGAATTTATTTGTGTGCATTTCACTGCTAGATGTGTCGCTGTAACCTAAAATTGCTAGATAGTTAATAATATTGCGTTGAAATTGGTATATGATGTTTACTGATGGATTTTATGTACAACAAATTCCTACTATTTCTTCACAATTGAATTTAAGCTATAAAGAATATTAACAAAAACTAGGCAACAAAGAACTTAATTTAAGCCTCACTAATGTCTGTCAGTACCACAGAAAAAAGAATTTGAACAAAAAAATCAATGCCACACATATTTTACTTAATAGCATTTCAGGTATTATCTTTGTGCATCCATGTTTTGGATTTTTCTTGTATTATTTGTAATATCGGTTTAGACCAAATTCACATAGACTTGTATCTCTAGATATAGTACCACTGCAGTGCTTTGCAAGCCGATTATTGGTTTATCTGAGATGGGTATCAAGGGAAATGAGGCAGTCCTGGAAACAATGAGGACCATTCTTGGCTCCCACCTTGAGATAATTCCAGCAGTCAATCTGGAAACACAGGCCATGACAACCTAGAGCGCAAGCAATGTGACTGAGAGAAGTTCTTTTTTTCAAAACTTTATGTTCATCAACTATCCAAATTCTCATCATAGCGAAGAAATTCATACTGAGGAAACATATGACAAGTGCAACTCGTGATCTGATAGATGTCATCAGCTGGCTCATGACACATTCGATTTCCATGCATGGAGAGAGCCGTAGCATTTACATATACTCGGGTATGAAGATTAGGAGATAGTTCTCGTACCTTGTAAACCAAAGGAATTGGAAATATTTATTGTACCTAGGTAATTGGACGTGTGGGGTGCTTCTAAAAAGTTTGAAGGGATAAAGAGAAGTGGGACATTAGCTATATATAAGGAAGGAAAGGTTATCCCAATTGGTCGGGGTTAATATTTGGAAAAGGAAGGGAGGCTTCCTGATACACAGATTGATTTCGATATTGAAGCACTCCAGTATTGGGCATCGCAACGAATCCCCAGGTGGGGACCAGTCAAATAAGAGGGAAAGGTCTAATGACCAATCAAGCAGAGCGATACTCTAATAGTCTAGTAATAAAAGGAATAATTATAATAAAAATAACAGGGTAGATTAATTGGTTTACTCATCAGGCCCATGACCTGACATACTAAAATCGAAACCTGCCCAACACAAATGCATTAAATACTAATTCAAGGGACCCATGAAATTTGGCACCTTGAACATGCATGCATGATGACCATGCAATTTGGAACCTTGAACATGCATGCATGATGAACATGCAATTTGGCACCTTGAGCATGCATGCTGACCACGTGTTTTTAATTTTGCTACAACAGCCATCTACCGGGACGACGGAGCTAGAGGGTTATAGCAGCATCGAGTAGAGACTTGCGGAGTTCAATGGGACGGTTTTGCGGCAACAACAATAGCAATGCAGGTGGCCAGATTATTTGGGACCCGAACACCTTTCTGGCTACCAAAGAATCATCCAGCGTCCATCCTTGTTCCAAAATCAACTTATCCCGTAGAGGCAAAGGTAGCTTCAAAACTAGCAACAGTGGTTTAAATTTCATTACCATAATAACTCATTCAAGTGATTTTGCCCCTATCCATCTTGTTCATTTGCAATAATTCACTAGTTTGTTATCGTTATCATTGAATTGGGTGTCTGAGCATTTGCAATTTGCTGCTAGCTTTTACTTTATGAAGTGAAGGGCTGCTACTACTCTGCCATTAGTCTTATTATGGGTTGTTTTAGCATTTTGAACAGAATTGGCATTGGAAAAAATTGGCATATTATAACATAAACCATAAACATATATGTGCATTGGGAATAAACAAATTGAAAGATTCTAGTTAAAAAGCTCTGTGAATTGCATGATATTTGAATGTACAGGACTCTACATAATACCAGTCTGTTGCATTATACAATTCACCTCTGAAAACTTCATTAAAGCATTAAACTTTGATTTGGAACTTTTACTTTAGCCATAGTACATCCATTACATCCATTTTCGGAGGAGCAGACTTATCTGCTTCATAGCTACATACTAGAATATTAGTATATTGTTTTATTTTTCAACTAAAATTTATTGTGACAATTCCAGGATGTTGAATGATTTTCAACGTTGGTGAAATATAAGTTTACAGATGCATGCAGATGCAATTTTTTTTTCAATTTATAATATTTATACTAACTCCATTGAAAAACTTGTAATTGTGAGCAGGTTACCTGAGTTGAACCTTCCTCTCACCATCAGCACAAAAGCTCCGGAAATATGGTAATGGTTAATATTCGGAAATATTGCTCTTGAAATATGGTAACATTTTAAGATGCAACGAAATTGCAAAGAAAATATAGAAGCAATATCCAGGTGGTGAATAGACATGCGGTAGTGAATATATACCGAAGGGCTATGAATAAATCCATTAACCATGCCTTAACTACTCTAGATTTGCAGCGGCTACATTAGTAGCATTAAATAGTGATGAATTTCTTATAAGAAACTTGAAAAGGATGGCTAAGGAATCAACTTGGTAAATTCGATTTCTGTGAAAGTTGAAAAGAATTACTGCATGCTTATTAATACAAGTCAATTATATCCGAGCTATATATGCATATCATTATTGTAAATGTAAGTGCAAAACAATATGCAAGTGCAAAGAATAGTAGCATAATTCAGTCTTATTGGCATTTCCCATACGGAAATTTGGAGCAATTCGAATTCGTCGAATATAGATTCTTACTAATGAAAAAGTAAATTTTAAAAATCAATTTAACAAAAAAAAAAATTAATTATTTAATAACTATAAAATATAAATAACATTCAATTTATTACTTTCTTATAAAAACGAATGGTTTTTAATGTACATTTATGCTAATTTGGTTTATATATTTGATTAAAAGTATTATATATAAGAAGTGTACTTCCGTATTTTTTCATATCGAATCGTTTATGTATCTGTATTCGTACCCGAATTATGCTACTATGGTGCAAAGTAGAAACCAAATTAATTGGTACCTGAATATTGTTTGGAAAATCTTCAAGGTCAATTGCTCCTCCGCAAACTCCCCGAATGCTCCATTAAATTGTCCCAAAGCTAAGAAAAATATAGGTATTGGCAACAAGATGCCTAATTACAGAGCATATAAATCTTCAGCTGAAAGTAGGTGAAGTGCCAATAAGCTCTTCAGAAATTTAAGTATTTCCTGTGATTTGCTCGGCCTTCAAACTCAGAATAAATGTAAGTATTTCCTATGATTTGTTTCTCTATTTTCATTCCATATTAAGAACACGAACCTTTCAATAGGAATCTATCCATGTTGAGCTGATCCATATCATTGATGCTAGGGTTCCAGGTCACAGGTTGCGGTAAAGACGGTGACTGTTTGCACCGAACACAGTGAGAGTTGATGGTGGAGGTGAAGGACCCAAGCAATCCATGAACTAAATGATTTGCATGAGCGGTGACTATTTACACCGAACGCAGTGAGAGTTGACGGTGGCAGTGAAGGACCCAAGCAATCCATGAACTAAATGATTTGCATGAAGAATGAAAAACAATTACTTCAAACAAGCAGGAAGTTGTTCATATGCAGCTTCTAAAGATTCAACAAGTTGTTCTTTTCTCTCAACATCAGTACCAACAACCAACATCAGCATTGCAATTGAAACTCGGAATGGAGAAGCAAAGGGTGAATGGAGAGGCAATGAATCGGTGGCGGTGAGCAGTGAAGGGTAGTGCAACGACATTGAAAACCATGCTTGAAACATTGAAAGATGGGTTGAACCTTACACATAAGCATTTTCATTAAATGGAACATTAACTAACCTCATTTCTTCCAAAGAGTTGGAATTGCATTGTCGGTCCGGCAATAACGGTTCAAAGTTTCAACCAATAACATTGTAGGTAAATAATATGAAATGAAATAATCAACCAATGGAATGCCTTCTCATCTCAGAATAGTAATGCATTGCTAATCAAATAAAACTAGAATAATAACCATTAAAGATAAGGTATTTGGTAATGTTGTGAACTATTCATAAGAAGGAAGGAAGATGCCTTTTAATAACTCCATCTCGGGAGTATAGGACAGCCTACCTTGTGATGAATGACAACTAGTGCTTTGTTGTATGCATTGACCTTTTTCCATAAGCGTTGTAAGTAGTGACAAAAGTGTAACGATAATTTGTTTTTAGTAGGTATTTTTGAGTTGATTACATATTGTATCAGAGATGTATGTTACAAAACTTAGGCCTTTTGTGATCTGCAAAATTCTAAATGACCATAAAAACTAACAAATTGAAATTTTAATTTTACAAGAAGATAACAATAAACTTTTTGAATGATGTCTATTAAAAGAGAAGAGGAACTAAACCACCAGGATAATGCCAATCAATATACACTAGAAGCTCGCATAGTGGTCAGTCTCAATAAAAAAAAGTGGATAGGTTACCCCTTTTGAAGTGCTAGAAAATATGAAAAGATTAATAGCAGAATTACAGAGTTACAAGGAAGATAACGAAAAAATTAATGAAAGCACAAGGAGAATAACAAGAATTAAATGAAGTTTTACTTCATAATTTATCCAAAATAAAATGGAAGAAAGCTAAGGGTCAAACCTTTAGGGATGCATGCATGGAATAGAAACCCCATTTTTACGAAAAATTAAGTGATGAAATGGATAGATGTGATCATTCATCCAATAAGAAAGAAATGGATACTGAAAATCTTGGAAAAGGGAAAATTGTTAATTCATCACTAATCACAAAGAGAAAGTATAGAGTTCACATGGTAGGCGGATTCAAAAAGATTAAACCATTAACTGTTGATGGAGAGTAAAAAAAGGGGGCACATGTAGAAGCATGGCTATTAGGAATGAGAAAATATTTTTTCACATTTATGACTACTCTAGCAACATGAAAGCCAAAATAGCCATCTACAATTTAAATGGAAAATCTAGTATATGGTGGTTAGACCTTAAGCCAGTTAAAGGGATCAAAGAAAATAAAATAGATTGGAATACTTTTAAGAAATTATTTAAATGAAGGTACTTGTCAGAAAGATACTATGAGGGAAAGACAAAGGAGGTTTATGAGATCCAATTAAGACGGATGACATGATAAACAATTTTTTGGAGCTTTTAAGATATGTTCATTATATTAAGGATGAAAAGGTAAAAGTACAAATATTTCTAAGTTACCTACTACAGTCCTATAAAGATAGACTATAATTTGATGACCCAAAAAATCTAGAAGAGGCCATGCGAAAATAAAGACTCTAAATTTATGAACAATAAAAACACATATATGAAATACCCAAGACATGGAAAGACCATAAACATGACAAATTTGACCATATGAATAAAGGATTTAAACCTCGACCTTGCATAAACATGACCGACAGTTTTCAAGGAAAAAAATACAATGAAAATTTCAATCATCCTTGTCCATTAGTTCAAAATGGGGAAAAACCTATAGGATTTGTAAACACAAATCCTAATTAACTTGTTAGAGAAACTTTAAAGTGTTGGGGTTGCCGTGAACCTCATTTATTTAGAAACTGTCCACATCAAGGAAAATGTAACCAAAAAATTTATAACATTTAGGAGGTTGAAACTGTCGATGATAGTGGAAAAAATATTCCCAGAATAATGCTGCTCTAGATAACATGCAAGCTGACCATCAATCTTCTATGGTAGAGATAGAAGGTAAACTTTCTGAAAAATATGTTTCTAATTTAATTGACCCAGGGTCAAGTTTAAGCTACATTTCACCTTCAGTAGTAGAAACTTGTTAGTTGAGAAAAGTTAAACACCAACAATGTTGGTTAGTACAATTATCTACCAACACCAAAAGAAAGGTGACAAATTTAGTAAAGGACTACATGTTTGACATGAATGGATTAATTACAAAAGATGAGTTAAACATTTTTCCTCAGGGATCCTACCATATTCTTATCGGTATGGATTGGATAGAAGCACACATGGTAATTTTGAATTGCCATGATAAAACTTTCACCTTTGAAGATGACAAAGGAAGACCAAAAATGACAAACAGAATACCAAGAACAATTTGAGTTAGGAAAAATTCAGCCTTTCAGTTGAATAAATATGCCAGGAAGGGCTACAAAGAATATGTAGTAAAATTAATGAGTTCTGAAAATGAAAAAGAAAGAGTCCTTAGAATATTTTTCAATCCTAAGGAATTTTGGGATGTCTTTCCCGATGAAATTCTAGGCTTGCCACCAAACAAGATATAGAATTCACCATTCATCTAACTCCTCAATTTTCTCCTATATCCAAGGTCCCTTATAGGATGAGCATACCAAAGTTAACATTATTAAAAATGCAATTACAAACAATTCTAGAAAAGTAGTATATTAGGCCAAGTGTGTTCCTATGGGGTGCACTTATGTTGTTTGTTAAGAATAAAGATGGCATGTTCAGATTGTGTATTGACTATAAGCATTTGAACAAAATGACCATTAAGAATAAGTTCTTGTTTCCTAGAATCAATGAACTATTCGATCAAGTGGGATGAACAAAAGCATTTTAAAAAAATGATCTTAGATTAGGATACCATCAAGTCAAAATTAAATAAAAATACATTCGAAAAACAACGTTTTGAATAGTTAGATATAGACAGTAAGAGTTTGTGGAAACTCCATTTGGACTCATGAATTCTTCGAAATATTTCATGTGTTTAATGAACATTGTATTTAGTAAATATCTAGACAATTTTTTCTTGATATTCATAGATGATATACTTATCTATTCCAAGAATGAAGAAGAGCATGGACACCACTTACAGATATTCTTATAGATGCTCAAGGAGCATCAACTATATGCAAAGTTTAGCAAATGTGATTTTTACGAGAAACATGTTCATTACCTATGCGACATAATATCCGAAGATGGAATAGTTTTTGACCCAAATAAGATCAAATCCATTTTAGATTGGCCTAGTCCAAAGGATGTATTAGACATGAGATCATTTACAGGGATTACGAGATATTACATAATATTTATAGGAGTTTCCAAGATATAGCCTATCCCATTACTTTGCTGCAGAAAAAGGGAACCAAATTTATTTGGTCACAAAAATGTCAAGAAAGTTTTGATACGCTAAAGAAACTACTCACTAATGCTCCTAATCTAAAAATAGTAGATCCATCGAAATACTTTGTCGTATGTACAGATGCAAGTAAAGAAGAGTTAGTTGGGGTGCTACTTCAAGACAATAACATAATTTTTTGCAAGTCAAGGAAACTAAAAGATCACGAGAATAATTACACAACTCATGACCTTGAGTTAGTTGCTATAATTCATGCTTTAAAAATGTGGTGTCACTACTTAATAGGAATATTATTCATATTAATGTCTGACAACAGTAGCTTAAACTATTTATTTGATTAGCAAAATTTGAATGCACGACATGATATATGGTTAGCTTTTCTCAGCTAGTATGATTTTGAGATAAAACACATCAAGGGTAAAGAAAAGAAGATTGTAGATGCTCTTAATAGAAAATTTACATGATTCATTCAACAACAATCAACAGTTATGAATATGATTTAAAAATGAGAATTAAATTTACACTAACAACAAATGAAATGTATGGTAAAATAAAGGAAAAATTGCATAAAAATGAGAATGAAAGAGGGGTTACTATTGGTAAAATAAAGGAAAAAGGAAAAACCAAATTCATCCTTACTGAAGAGGGGTTACTATTGTTTTTAAGGACATATTATACATACCCAACTTAGCATATTTAAATATTTTAATTTTGGATTAGTTTCACAAGAGACCATATTTTGTCATCTTGGTTACTACAAGATGCTAATAGCTTTGAAAAAAAAGTACTATTGGCTAAATATGAAATAGAAACAACATAATACACAACTAAATGTTTAGAGTGACAACATGTTAAATTTCATGTACATCAACACCAATCATGACTACTGCAACTTCTACCCATTCCAGAATGGAAATGGGAAGTTATTTCGATAGATTTTGTTGATGTATATGTAACTTCGGAATGTATTTCACCTATGTATTTCATTTATGTATATTGTATTCCTATAGAGATGTGTTATTCCTCTATGAGGAAGTGTCATCATTTGTATTGGCAAGTGTCGCAAGTGTCATAACTTGCCGATGGATTATTAGACCACCATGTGTGGGGTCGGCCCTGATTAAGTTAACCTTGGGTTATTATGCTAAGCTAGACAAGTCGGCCCCATAAGTTTATTGGGCAGTCAGGACAAATATAAATAGAGATCAGGAGATCTCTATTTTGATCACTTCATTACTCACTCTTCCATCACTCGAAAAGTGGTGCACATGTGAGGAGGAGGATCAGCTGCTAGGAGAAGACTATCTCTTGTACTTTGGTTGTATCATTGCTCTTTCTATCTCTGAGGAAGTTGTGGGGTTTTTCACCTTTATGGTTTTCCCTAGTGAAACTCTGTGTGTCTATTGTCTCATGTGATTGCTTGGTGTGATTGATATGCATTGTTATACTTGATATGTTGTACATCTTATTCTCTCAGTAAATATCCTAGAGTATATTGAATTAATGCTAAAAAATTAACATGGTATCAGAGCTTCCCTGAGAAGAAGACATTGTGCAGTGGCGGAAACTAGGGTTTCTTGTTTATTGGGTTTCTCTCCACATATTTTGGAAAAGCAGTAAGGTAGATTGACTCTACTCATCAAGGAGAATCTTTCTGTTCAATCAAAATTCAATTCTGAGCACTTTTAGTTTTGGCCCTAAAATTTAGAGTTTCCACAAAAATAGGAATTTCTGAATTCTGAGGACATAGCTGGAAGCTCCTTGGAAAAATCGAAGTTTAGAGCTTTGGATCGATATTTTTGGTTGGGTGAAGCTCCGGGAAAATCAAACTCTAATTCAAGGTCCTTCCCAATGAATCTAGGAAGACTAAAAGGCATTTCTGAAGGGTGAAAATTTGCAGATCTCAAATTCTGAATATACCAAGCTGATCAGCTCATCAAGGTGCATCTTTCTATCCTTTCAGAACTTTGAAATTCAAAGTTTGAATTTTTAGGGTTTCTCTGACAAACCCTAATACAGGACCAGATCCAGTTTTTCAGCAAATCAAGTGGTAAGAACTAAAACTTTTCTATTTCCATTTGAAGTACTCTTTAAAGATGTCTCACCACACCAAGCTTGAGGATAAGCTTGAAGGGGATGATAACTTCCGAGCATGGAAGTATAGGATGAGGTTAATCCTGGAAGAAAATGAATTGGATACTTACATAAGGGAAGAGGTCCCTGTCCCAGAGGAAGAAGAGGCTAAGGCATTACATAAGAAGAACTTGGTCAAGGAAAAGAGGATCATTGCTGACTCTATTAAAGACCATCTCATCCGACATGTGTCATCTCTAAAGACACCCAGGGAAATGTTTGACTCTTTGACCAAGTTGTTTGAAGGGAAGAACATAAATCGGAAGATGACTCTACAGAATCAATTGAAAGGGGTAAAGCTTCAGAATGGAGAGACCATTCAATCTTATTTCTCCAAGGTCTCTCAGATCAAGGAACAACTTGAAGCTGTGGATGAAATGGTGGAGAATGGTGAAATTGTCATGACCACTCTGAATGGCCTACCTAGGTCATGGGATTCCTTTATTCAAGGAATTTGTGCAAGAAGGAAGTTGATCTCCTTCAGTAGACTGTGGGAGGAATGTTCACAAGAAGAGGCTAGGCTTGTAGCCCAAGAAGAAAAGATGGGAAGTGAAGATCAAGCTCTCACAGCTCACACCAAAAGAAGCAAGCCTAAGAAGGAGCACTCTCATTGCAAGAAATCCCCTCACACCCATCAAAAGAATAGGAAAGATATGAGATGCTTCACATGTAATGAGAAGGGACACTTTGCTGCAGATTGTCCCAAGAACAAAAGGGACAACAACTTCAACAAGAAGAAGAAAGGAAACAAGAAGAGATATCATGCTCATGCGGCTGAGGATGATGAACCTCCCAAAAAGAAGGCTAGAATAGAAAGTGATGACTCATCTAGTGAAGATGAATATGCTCTAATCTCTGCTCTCATAAGTACCATCTCTCATGGATGTAATGATTGGCTCATTGATAGTGGGGCTTCCAAACACATGATTGGTTTAAAGAATCTTTTGAAAATCTATATGAACATGAGTCACCCCATAAGGTGAAACTTGGGGATGACTATCAATATCCTATCAAAGGAAATGGTGAAGCCTCCTACAACCTAGACTCTGGGAAGTCTTTGAAAATGAAAGATGTTCTATATGTACCTGGGCTCAAGAAGAACCTACTCTCCATATATTCATTGGATGCCAAAGGCATGAGGTTTTCATTTGTAGATGGCCAAGTACTCATGTGGCCAAAGGGTAAGACCATAAATGATGCAGTAGTGATTGGAGAGCAAGAGGGAGGATTGTACAAATTGAAGGGACAACCTGAACATGCTATGGTGACATGAAGACAAAGATTCATCCATAGTCATGGATCACATAGAGGTAAGTATAATTTGGTTTTTCAAAGGTTAACTTATGAGTTATGCAGGTCATTGAAGAGAACAAGAAAACATTGCTAGACATAACTAGCAAATATGATGACCAGGTATGTTTTTCTTATATCAAAGGATCTTATACTTTTGTATGATTACTCATGAAGTTACGAGTTTGAGTAATCTAGGGTTTATGCATATTATGTCTCTTACCTTGATTGATGATATGACTAACCAGAAGAGTTCTATAGTCAAATATGAATATGCATGAGTAAGAGAAGTCTTCCCTGAAACCTTGAATGATAATGCTTATTATCTGTGTTTGAAATGATCATGACTATACATGTTTAAGATTATTTTGTTTTGATAGTATACTAGTGAATGTATGAGATATCGAGGAGAACACAATGATGATACTCGTAAGCATGCATAGTGATCGAGGATGGATATAAGTTCAAGGATAGGTAATCCAAGAAGCAAAGATCAAGAGGGAGCACACTACAGTAGTTCCTGCAAGGAAGCAAATATTGAGAGGGAGTCCACCCTACAAACCAAACAAAGATAAGTATTTGAATTGTCATTTCTTGCATATTTGTTTGTTTAAATAATATTGTTCAATGATGTATATGCTTATGTTTCTATACTTAGGGTATGTATTATGCATATTAGAATAATTTCATTAATGAACAGTATACTACTAATATGCATGTGATGGGTAAGTGGCCTATGGCACTGTAAAACATTCCATTGCTACTTATCTAGAATGAAACCTCTTTGTTGACATGTTGGGAGTTGTGCACACTCTTAACAATGTTCTGGTAGAGATTGGAAGGCATCTAGAAAGTTACGGGATATGGATAAATGTTGTATTGAAGCATTGGCTAAGATAATTGCATGACATATTTTTTTATGTGTAAGAATTTGTTCTGAAAACTATGAGATGTTTTCTAATCATGCAATTTAACTTGTTTTGTAGGAAAGATCGTATACCATCACCTACAAAAGAATGACTACAACATTTGTTTAGCAACAAAGTTATCTATTGAAGATATTGAAGTTCCCAGGATTCGGGAAGAATGCCATGATTGAGGAGTACCAGTCGATCATGAAGAATGACGTTTGGGATGCAGTCCCAAGACCTGAAGGGAAGTCTGTTGTGACTTCCAAGTGGATCTATAAGATCAAGCATGCTGCAAATGGTAGCATAGAAAAATACAAAGCGAGGTTTGTAGCTCGTGGCTTCTCTCAGAAAGAGGGAATAGACTATGAAGAAACCTTTGCTCCTGTAGCCAGATACACTTCCATCAGATCAGTACTTGCTCTGGCTGTAGTGATGAAATAGAAGATACACTAGATGGATGTCAAGACAGCCTTCTTGAATGGTGTTGTCGAGGAGGAAGTGTATGTGGAGCAGCCACTTGGTTTTGAGACACATGACAGGAATTCATATGTGTGCAGGTTGAAAAAATCCTTGTATGGATTGAAGCAAGCTCCTAGGACTTGGTATGGTAGGATGGACAGTTTTCTATCCATTTTGGTCTTTACCAAGAGTAAAGCGGATTCCAACCTTTACTACAAGGTTGAGGAAGGCAATCCCGTGATACTACTGTTGTATGTAGATTATCTGTTTGTTATAGGTAATGATAGTTTTATTGCTGATACCAAGAGGAATCTTGCTGCCGAGTTCGAGATGAAGGAATTGGGGATGATGCACTATTTTCTAGGCATGAAGGTGTGGCAGAGTGTAGATGGGATCTTCCTTGGACAAGGGAAGTATGTAGTAGAGAACCTGAGGAGGTTCGGGATGATGGACTGCAAGGCCATGGCCACACCTATGGCATCGAACCTAAAGCTTTTGTGTGATGCTTCATCTGATCGGTTGATGTCACTGTGTATCGTCAGATGATTGGGTCCTTGATGTACCTGACGAACACGAGACAAAATATTTTCTTTTCGGTGAACACATTGAGCCAGTTCCTGACAGATCCGAGGAGTGTTCACCTGGTTGCTGTAAAGCATATTCTAAGGTACCTGAAGGGTACAATTGATTATGGGCTCAAGTATGTTGCTAATCAAAAGTTTAACCTCCAGGGTTATGTTGATTCAAATTGGGCAGGCAGTACTGCAGATAGGAAGAGCACATCTAGGTGCTGCTTTAGTATGGGATCAGGTGTGATCTCCTGGTTTAGCAGGAAGCAATCCTGCATAGCACTGAGTACAGCCAAGGTAGAGTATGTTGTAGCATGTTCGGCTAGTTGTGAGGCAGTATGGCTTCGGAAGCTACTGTTTGAGTTATTTGATCTTCCGCTGGAGGCTACTGGTATCTTTTGTGACAACCAGAGTTGTGTGAAGCTTTCTGAGAACCCAGTGTTCCACGGTAGGTCGTAACACATTGAGATCAAATATCACTATATTAGGGATATGGTGCAGAGAGGAGCAGTGAAGCTCCTATACGTTGCGACGGATGAGCAGGCTGCAGATGTGCTGATGAAACCACTAGCCAGAGTGAATTTCGAGTACTTCAGAGAGAGGCTTGGTGTTCTTCATATTGACGACACTTTGAGGAAGAAGTGATGGAGACATTTGCTGGAGCCATTCCAAGCATGGTGAGAGGAGGATCCTTCCCATGGCTGTGGATATAAGCGCTAAATGATGAGCATCAGGACAATGCTCCAGTTACTGATTTGTATATGAATCATGTTGGATGCTTGGATATGATTAGTTGGATCATTTATATGTATATGCATCATGTTGTATGTTGATATATATCAAGTGGATACTTTGTATGATCAGGTAGATGATGTATCTGTGTATGTATCAGGTGGATACATTGTATGATCAGGTGGATCATGTGTAATGATATGTATCAAGTAGATACTTGGTATGCATCAGTTGCATGCATTATATGATCAAGATGATCATGGATGATGAGCTTCAAGATGTTGCTCCAGATGACATGCATCAGGACGATGCAGTGATGATGATCAGGTTGATCATGTGATGATGTACATCAGGTTGATGTATGGTGAGTATAAGGTTGATACTCTGTGGCCATGGACAGGTTGTGTAGATGAGCATATAAGTAGACCTGGGAGATCTGGACAGGATGAAAAAGGCCTCAGATGCTCTTTCGAGGCATTGCTGTGAGAGGACATATAAGTAGACCTGGGAGATCTGGACATGATGAAAAAGGCCTAAGATTCTCTTTCGAGGCATTGTCCTATGGCATGTAAGTAGACCTAGGAGATCTGGACAGGATGAAAAAGGCCTCAGATGCTCTTTCGAGGCATTGCCATGACCACATGTAATAAGTCCTGGAGATCTGGACATGATGAAAAAGGCCTCAGAAGCTCTTTAGAGATCTTGCTTGGAAAGACAATATTTTAAGGTTTTGTGGTGGGGGTCACATGTAATAAGTCCTGGAGATTTGGACAGGATTAAAAAAGCCTCAGATGCTCTTTAGAGATCTTTCTTGGAAAGATACTCTTTTAAGGTTTTGTGACAGTCACATGTAAAAGATCCTGGGAGATTCTATAGGTAGAGCTATGCACTCGTAATAGCCTGGGATGCTCTTGCGAGGTTTTGTGACGCACGTAATAAGTCCTGAGGATTCCACAGTATGTCCAGCGATGATGAAGACCTACAGGTAGTGGGCCTACATCCAGTATGAAAAAGGACTGTCTTTGTAGAACTTCCTATGACGAGTAGATTCAGAGATTGATTGAGATAGCAGCAGCAGTGATGATGACGATGATTCGAGGATGATGATTCGCTGATGATGATCCAGAGAAGAAGACTTGTGCTAGCAGATTTGTGTCGAGAAATACCTTCCTAGTTAAGAGGGAGTGTTGATGTATATGTAACTTCGGAATGTATTTCACCTATGTATTTCATTTATGTATATTGTATTCCTATAGAGATGTGTTATTCCTCTATAAGGAAGTGTTGTCATTTGTATTGACAAGTGCCGCAAGTGTCGTAACTTGTCGATGGGTTATTAGACCACCATGTGTGGGGTCGACCCTGATTAAGTTAACCTTGGGTTATTATGCTAAGCTAGACAAGTCGGCCCCATAAGTTTATTGGGCAGTCAGGACAAGTATAAATAGAGATCAGGAGATCTCTATTTTGATCACTTCATTACTCACTCTTCCATCACTCAGAAAGTGGTGCACATGTGAGGAGGAGGATCAGCTGCTAGGAGAAGACTATCTCTTGTACTTTGGTTGTATCATTGCTCTTTCTATCTCTGAGGAACTTGTGGGGTTTTTCACCTTTATGGTTTTCCCCAGTGAAACTCTGTGTGTCTATTGTCTCATGTGATTTCTTGGTGTGATTGATATGCATTGTTATACTTGATATGTTGTACATGTTATTCTCTCAGTAAATATCCTAGAGTATATTGAATTAATGCTAAAAAATTAACAGATTTTATCACTAAACTACACAAAACAAGAAATAACATGACTCTATAATGGTAGTAGTAGAGACACTTAATAAGGAAACACACTTCATTCCTTTGAAATCTACTTATAAATCCATTAATATAGCGTAAAATTTTATGAAAGAAATTTTTAGATTGCATGGGATACAAAAAACTATAATTTTTTATAGGGATGAAAAGTTTACTTTAACATTTTGGAAATATCTATTTGAAGGCCTAGACACACAACTCGGTTTTATTATTGCATGCCATCCTCAAATCGCTAGACATACATAAAGGAAATTTTAGATTTTGGAAGACATGCTTCGCATGTATGTCATGGATAGGGTTGATAATTGGGAAGACTATCTACATTTAGTAGAGTTTGCTTATAATAATGGTTACCAAACTTCATCAAATATGAGCAACTTTGAAATATTGTATAGTGGAAAATGTAATACACTGGTAAGTTGGAACAACATAGTAGACAAGATGATTTTAGGACCCTACATGTTCAAGTAAATAGAACATATGATACAAAACATAAAACGTAATTTGAAGACATCTTAGGACAGACATAAAAGTTACGTAGAAAAAAATAGAATTCATAAAGGGTTCAATGTAGGACATCATCATGTTTAGTTGAAAGTGAATCTAAAAAAGAGTTCCTTGAAATTGGGGAACTTATCTAAGTTAGTACCAAAGTTTTGCAGTCCCTTTCAAGTGATAGCCAAAATAGGTCCAATGGCCTATCAACTTGCACTATTGGCTAGTGTAAAAGTTCATAATGTTTTTCATGTATCTTTATTAAAAAAAATATGTTCATGATTTTTCTAATGTTATTGATTGGAATGTGATATAGGTGGAACTAGAAGGCAAGTTCCAATTGGAACCATTATGCATTCTCGACATGAAGGAAATTTTGCTCTAAAACCAAGCTATCACTTAGGTAAATGTGCAATGGAAGGACTTGAGTCCCGATGAGGCCACTAGGGAGATGGGGGATGCCATGATAGAGGCATATCCATCTATTTTTTAGATCTAACAAAGATCAAAATTGAACACCAAGGATGGTGTTAAGTTTAAGGGGGAGAGGATGTAATATCCCCTATGTTTTACATTTGTTAAAACTAAGTTGGAAATTAAGATTTATGATTAAGTGGATAATATTTTGATATTGTGTTTTGAAAAATGTGCAAGATTAAAGCTTGCCACATATCCTCATGACAGGGAATATGTAAAAAAAATGACATTATTAATTAAACGTTGGATCAGTTGGAATGGCCATGTTGAACTTAAATGAACCATGACCCTATTGGCGAGGAACATATTATTGTTGCTCAAACTAAGTAAAATGCAAGTGTTAAGAGACATTCATTTGAACCAACTCCCTAAAATATAGGAGAGTATCCAAGGTCAACAAATTCCCTAGGGGAAGTTGGGCCTTTTTAAAGACCTATGCAAAAAAAACTATATATTGCATTCATGGGAAGACATAACATTGTCTAGTATGCAAGAGAAATATGTTGTGAGAGCACTGGAAAAGTGTTAGAAAATTTATGAAAGAGGGAGTGCATTGATTGACATAAGCTAAGATGTAATGTACCTCAAATATCTCAACTTAATTTTTTTTTTTTATTAACTACGATGTAATAACATCACTCATTTTCAAATGCTCGGATAACAGTTATAGTCTTTTAACATTTTCCAAATAGATTTACAATGATTCCTACTTAATATCCTATTACAAGTTAAACTATATTTAATGTACTCGAGTACTTGGGTTAGCTTGACTAAAATCATTATAGCAAGGGTTTTTAACATTTCCTCTGTTATGAGGAGTATTGATACACTTTTATTTATTGGCATGTCACACCCAATCAACAAGTGACATTTCAAACAAAAATCTCTTACATAGATTTATGTCATTTATCTATTGTATATAAAGATAGATGATATTCTATATTCTTCTACATAAGAAGAGGGTCTTGGGGTAATTAACTTACTCTGTCTCTACCCCTACCTACATAGCTTGATTGATTGCACCTTAACAAGTCATTGGGATTGTAATAACATTATCCAGTAACTATACCACAAGTTACTATATAAACAATTTAAACAAACTATATCTATGTATTGACCTATGGTTTAATTGTGGTCCTTTATGGCCATAATTACCATGACACCCATTACTATTTAATCCATTTGAAACCAAGTTATAGGACTAAAGAACTATTAATGGGTCAAGGGGACCCCTCATTAAGGCACATATTATATCTCCATAACATTAACATTTTTACCAATCCGATTGGCATGCATTATATGCTTCGCAATTCATATATACTTATATCGTTTAATGTTATGGAAATCCATTTTAATGATATGCATATGGTTTTGTTATTAATGAGCCCTTAACAATTACACATTAATGTTCCTCTTAAGGATGTGTATTAACAAGCCCTTTTTACAAATCCATGTTAGTGATCCATGTAAGGGTGTATATTCACCATCCCCTTAAATGAGTTCACATAAGGGTTTCGTATGCCATCTTCCCTTCCTACCCATCCTACCTATGAACTACTGCATTTGCTATTCAACCTACATAAACCTACCCTCCAACTAAACCCTGGCGATGGCGTTGACATAACAAGATTTATTGCATTATTCAATTTTGATTAAGGGATACAACTGTTGGCTCAATTTTCCAAATTAGGCTCCTATTGTTGGAGTTATGAGAAGTGGTACCTAGACACGGGAAAGGGTGACAAGTGTTCCATCAGTACTGAATCATTAATGCACTTATTGTACTCTTATTTGGTAACTACACTCGACCTTTGGGTGCGTCATTCTTCCATTTATGCTGAGAAGGTTCTTGGTTCTTGTTGGAGGATCCTAGTTGACAAGTCAAGTAGGTCCTCCCAACTGGCCACCTAATGGCTGACCCATTTTAGTCAAGTCAGTTAAGTCGACAATCAGACAGTTAATAGTTATAACTTTCTAACTGATTTTACATTGCATATATATAGGTTGTTGAGCCATGATGGTATATAGATGATGATCCCCCATTGTACATTATGGCCTTCTTGACCACTACTTCTTCTTCTTCGCTCTCTTTATGAATGAAATTTTTCTTCTCTAATTATATGTTTATAATGCACTATTGGTAACCACATGTAATCCCGTAGATTATAACATTGGTTCCATTGTCGGTAGTACTAAACCGGGACAAAGCATGAACATTCTTACATAAATGGTGAGTGAGGAGGAAATACGCAAGTGGTGGAATACAAAAGTTACAAATTACATTTATAACTATGCCAGAAGGGATAAGTTAACCCTTGCATAAACCAAATAAAAGTTCTTTACAGAATCACATGAATGATTTATAGATACTATTCCTCACGAAATATAGAAATTTCTCTATAATTTTCATGAATAGACTAGAAGGTTAGAGTGAATCATTATTCATGCAAAATATCCACAATGGCAGGTGAACATGTTTGCATGAGTTGGTCAAGAAAATAACCGACTAATTCAATGAGGAGAAAGCCATAGAAAAAATAACTTCGCTGGATGACATCAGAACTAAGTTTTATAACAAATTGCATGATATTGTTTTCTGTATGATTCCTTCTCTTCTTTATAAATTTTTAATTGAAAAAGGATTCGGCCAAATAGTCGAACCTCGACCTCCATTAGGCCCTAGTTTATCAAATTGGGAAAAGTAGAAAAAATACTGGGAGCGCTTTGTTATCGAAAGAGAGTGGGAATATTTTCTCAACAAATGAGCATCATTACTAAACCCACACCCATCACCCATTTGTAAGTTGGATTGGAAATGAAAGGGTCACTGACCATGTGAAATGAATGAATAGACGATACTATTCAATAGAATGAAAATGAAATGAAGCTAGTGAAAACCCAAATATGACTTGATGAAAATTAGATGGCCAACTACAAGCAGAAAATTGATATCCAGAAAATTGAAAGGGAGAAAAGATAGACAAAATGGGAATAACTTAGGGAAATAATAAGTCCACTTCATAGCAAAAAAAAATGAAGAAACTATTTGGGAAGGTTGAGCAACAAAAAGGGCTACTTGATTCGAGGGAAATCCGACCAATTGAGAGAAAGGATGACGCACTAACATAGGTCAAACAAACTCAACCAAAAGGGAAGGCTCAAAATATATGCATATAGCAATACATGAATTTACAAGTGTCGTAGATAAACTCTCGATGCTTTTGACTAGGTCCAAGTGTAAGACAAATCGTCGATCATGACTTGGGAATTGGAGCTAGCCAAAGTAGCATATGGTGTCGACTAGACTATTGTGGATAAATAGTGGATTGACTAATGATCCAATGAATGCTTCATTTTAACTATGTTACTGTTCAAACTAGAAATATCAAATAGGTGACATAATGTAGACTAATCACTAGTGTTTGGTAAGCATATTAAAAAAACCTAGGCCCAAATGTCACCACAACCTAAACTTTCAACTTCTTTGGGATCCTTTTAAACTGAGGGGAGAGTCCCTACTGATACCAATAAACACCAAAAACATGCAAATGCCTTCCTACAATCTTGTAACCATATCAACGCCTTCATGTGGAATCAAAATAGTTAATAGTAAAGACATAGAGATAGCACGAGGAACAAATATTTTGTCCTGTAGGTGATTATTAGTAAATTTCCAGTGCTTTAAAAGTAAATCAAACATTAAGATAGAAAATCAGTCCACCATTAGTGCTTATCATATATTAACGCAAATTTTCATGGTTTCAAAATGAAAATGCAGAGGGAAAATAGTCATTGTAATAAAGTTTCTACAGTCTGAAACAATGAATAACAACACTTGGGAAAAATTTAGAGCCAACCGAATAATTCACCCCTAGAAGGAGGCCTAAAATGCCTATTGGGCGAATGGAAAAAATGCATTCTAAACTGTGATCTAAGGTCTGCAAATTTTGCTTCAATAATATGGAAATTTATGATGGAAATCAATAATAAATTCAATTTAACAATTCCTTGTACTTCATATCCACAGATTGGGCCACCCTTGAAGATAAATGGACAAATACCCTATGGTGCATTAGTAGGGTGGATCAGATTTGCAAATATCCAAATATTTTTGTAGTTTGAAATTTTCAAATTTTTTAGGGCTTTTTTAATATCTAATTTTGTAGGGATTTTGTAACCATAAAATGCATGTAAAATAAAATGTACAAGGAATTAGAAAAAAGAGATAGATTTGTGACAAGTTAGGTTATATGATTATTGTCTCAAACTAAAGGGCTTTGAAATATCGATGATCAACATCCCTCTCTAAGAATGTCTTTCAACACTTGCAACTAGGGAATCACCTAGCAACCTCTGGGGTTCGGTAGGAGAGCCTATCTAGGGAAATGAAGAAGTCCAAGGACCAATAAACAATGGAGAACTCCTCTAATAAGACGTTTTACTCATAAACAATTGAAAAATGAAAGAACGTAACCCTTACAATTTAGAAAAATGCACCATAAAGAACCATTCAAATAGGGTTAGAAGTAAACTTACCAACATTCCCCAATAGATTAGCAAGGAAAGAACCTTAGGTCACCCTTATGCTTGAGTTATTCCAACTAGTATTAGCATCAACTAATGTATGTGCAAAATCAATCCCTAGAACATTCCATCATTCACCTTCAAGCAAGAAAAAACATCCCAAGAGAAGTGTGCCTCACATCAAGAGGTCAAATAGTAGGAGAAAAAGAAAATAATGCATAATAGAACCCTTGTCTTATGAATTTCTAGTGAAGTGAGGATGTCTATTTATAATTTTCATCCTCTACTTTTTTAATTTTGAGCCTACAAGTCTAAAATAAAGTTAAATTAAAAATATACTTTTCTTAGGGTAAATTCCCCACAAGTTGGGAAATAAGCACTAAATAGACATAAAATAGAAATATAGACTAAAATAAGGAGTCACTTAATTAAATAATGAGCCAGAGTGGGATTTCATGCCCCAAGTAATCCCAAAATGATGCTTGTCCTTCAACACCCCCCATTCCAAGCTTGTAAGCTCAATGGTGGAAGGATGACATCATACGGAAAAAAATTAGAGGAGGGGTTTATGAGTGCTAAAATTAGGTCCAAGTGGATGAAGGAGTTGTTCTATGTTTGGGACAAGATCCATTTACAAGATTCAATCACCTATGCATAACAAAAACCAATGTGGTAATGTGCCCCACTAGATCACCTCGAAAATCCCTAGACACCAATCCATGGGATAAAAATCCTTCCATGGTGTGTACATCTGCACTGTATTGAAGGGGAATTCATCTGTGCCAAAAAGACAAGTACTTATAAGAGTGAGACAAAGGGGGGTGGCCATGACCAATCTAGGGGGACCAAACCTGCTAATCCAAATATCCATTCAATATAACCCACTTTGGCCTTTACAATAAGAATTTAAACCCCTTGCTCTAGGTTTGGCCCTACTAGAACACTACAGTAGCTCTGAAGCATAAAAACTGTCTCCAACTATAGGACATGCATTCTTTCTGGGAGTGTCTGAGAACCCCCTAGTATTTTTTGAGTACCTATATACATGTACACACATCTAACAACAAATACATCAATTGCATCGGAGCCAAACAATTCCATCTTGCCTTGTTCAAAATGAAATGTAAAAAACTCAAAATGAAATAAAAATAAGTGAAACATGGGTAATAGTGAATGTTGAATTTCAAATGAAACTATATCTATTATAATACAAAGAAGGGGATTCCATTAAGGCATTAGATATCAAATGTATAAAACGTTTTTAGGAGCTTCCCATTCAATGGCAGGGGTAACTTTTCTCCATTCAAATGTCTTAGGCAGAAGGAATTTGTAGTAGCAATTCCATCAATTTGATATGGACCTAACCAAAGACTTTCAAAATTACCATGTTTACCTAGTTTTTCATTTCTTTTGTTCAACAGGAGGATGAGATCACCTTTGTGGAAGTTGCACTAACGAGTCTTTTCATCAAAATTTTCTTCGGTTTTCTCTTGATTCTGTATCATGTGGTCAAAATATTTTATTCGATTTTCATCGTGTTCTATTAGCTAATTGATTCTTTTTTGGACAACATCTAGATCTGGGAAATGTTGTTGGAGGATCTTGTATGTGGGAAGATTCAAATGCATATGAAAAGTAACATCAAGCCCGTATACCAGCTCGAAAGGGATCTTTCCAATCGACTCTTTGCATGTAATTTTGTCTTCCCATACTGCATATTTCACCTTACTATCCCAACTTCTCGTATTGTCTCCAACAGTCTTCTTTATGATATTCATCAAATTCTTATTGCTTGACTTGATCAATCCATTTCCTTATGGATAATAGGTGAAAGAGTGGGATAATATAATTCCATAATCGAATTAGAAGGTAGATAATTCGCACGAACTAAATTCTTTGGCATTATAGGTGACAATCTTGGTTGGATTCCCAAAATGAGTGATAATCTTGTCCTCAAGAAAATTCATAACAATTTTTGTTGTAACCTTCCTAGTTGGAATGGCCTCAACCCATCTAGTGAAATAATATGTAGCTGTCAATATCCACTTATGACCATTGCTGGATGTTTCTTTGAATTCACAAATAAGATCTAGTCCCCACTACTAAAATGGTGCCTCTACAATGACTGGATGCAATGGTAAGGCTATGAGCTTCTATTTTCTAGTAAAGAGATAACAAGGATGACAAATTAGAACATATTTGTGCATGTCTCTGAAAATAGCTAGCCAATATTAAATAGATCTCAATATCTTGTTGGTAGTGGTAGAAGCCGAATGCTAACCACCACAGACCCCTCTGTGGAATTATTCTATTAACTTGTTTTCTTTTGGAGGGTCAACACATGTGAGAATCAACCCATCTAGGTTCTTCCATCCAAGGCCCTGAACTATCCGCTCTCTGATGAGGTCCAAAAAAAATATCTAGAGGCCTTCAAATTCAACACTATATTCTTATGATTAAGAAGGTGGATAGGACATGCAAGATTCTTCAAGTAGTACACAATATCCTTGTACCACTCACATTGTTCCAATTCTTCGATACCTACTGAGACCATAGGAAGAGGCCCCTCTTTCAGATCAAGGGCTTCTTCATTTTCTTATGCCATCAACTGAGTTAATCCTCTACCTTTAATAAGTTTAGTAGGTTGTATTTCCAAATCAAATTCTTGAATTTTCATGATCCACTTTCCCCTAGTGTTAAGATAGTCTTGTTGCTTCAGGATTTCCTTTATTGTTGGGTGTATAACCTAAGTTGTGATCTTTGAGTATCCAACATATACTCTGAAGTGTTTTAGTGACATCACAAGTGCATAGGCCTACTTTTCCATGGTGTGGTACTTTAGTTCTATATTGTTCAAGGCCTTTTCCCTTGCTCATGGAAGGGATGGGATGCTCTTCATTCTGATCATTCTTTTGTAGGAATAATCCTGCAATGGTGTCAGTAGATGCAAAAGAAAATATTTGAAATGGCTTGGAATAATCAGACTTACCAATACTTGTTCTTGCACAATAACATCTTTAATATTATCGAACACTTTCTTAGATTTATAGTCCCATTTGAAATATGCATCTTTATTAACCAACTTATTCAAAGGTTTAGTAACTTCAACAAAATTTGGAATAAACCTACAAATAAAATTAGTTTTTCCAAAAAATGATTGCAGAGATTTCAAATGTTTAGGTAAAGTAGCTTCTTTTATACCCCTAATTCATTAAGGATCAATTTTTACTCCATCCTTGAAAACAATATGGCCAAGAAACTCGCCACTCGAAGAATTGATTTCTTAGGTCTTAACGAAATACCACACCTAGGAAATTGTTCAAATACTTGACGTAGATGCTTGACATGATCCATTCTGTGTTTTGAATAAATCGTGATATTATCTTCATATATTTCCAATATATTATGTATGATTTCTTGGAATGCATAATCTGTGGCTCTCTAAAATGTATCGCTGGCATTCATCAAGCCAAAAGGAATCATAAGTACTCATAAGTACCCCAAGGAGTTCTGAAAGCACTCTTGTGTCGATCTTCTTTCTTTACAACATTTTGGTTGAAACTGGAGAAACCATCTAGGAAAGACAACATCTGAGAACCTGTATTCCTTTGCAATGGTAGTTCCATATTGGGAAAAGGATAATTATCCTTCTTTGATACCACACTAAGTTCCTAAAATACACACAAACTCTTATATCACTTGTATTTTTTCTAGAAGGTACTGGATGAGAGAGCCATTCTAAGTATCTAATTGGGGCAATTATTTTAGCTTCAACCATCTTCTGCAATTCTTTCTTTACCAATGAAGCTAACTTCATATTTACCTTTCTTAGCTTCTGTCAGTGAGGTTGAGCATCCTCATTCAATGGTATAGCATGCTGAATAATATTCTTATCATAAGTCTTGAGCTCATCATAAGACAAAGAAAAAGCATCTCTAAATTATTGTACCAAGGCTACCAGTTCTTTTTTTTTAGGGTCAATTGCCTTGACAATTTTTATAGGTCGGGTATTTTTTAGAGACCCAATATTAACTTCCTCATATTCACTGACTTAATCTGTCTCTTCTTTTTGTTGTTTTCATCTTTCATTCCTGTCAAAAATCCTTTCCATCGAAATTTTCTCTATAGGGACAGGGTTGTAACCAATGTTCTCTTTTGAAACTTTCTTTCTCATATCAATCTCTTTGTTTGAGAATTCTACGGCATTTTTCATGAATTGGTAGATCTGTTTTTTATCATCAAATAATTTCTAATTGTCAAATTTTACAGGAACCGATGGACGAAAGACCACTTGAACTCTTCCATCTTCTTGGATTGCATTTGTTGTACTAACAGTGGAAGCAAAGTCTACTAGAGAATCAAAATCTGATTTTTTTCTCTGGGAACTACCTGCATATATAATGCATTGAAGTCTTATGTTTCCAACTTCATTACATCCCTGTACCTTTTCAAGTCTGAATTTTTGCAAGAGAAACTTCATTTAAGTCGAAATACAATTAGGTCATAGTCACCAATAATGTGAAGGAGCTTGACACTGTAATATTTAGCTGTGTCAAGGCTATGAAGGAGAAGCTTCATACTCCACTACATTGTTAGTACAATTGAATTCTAAGCTTAAGGAAAAACAAAGATCTTCATTACGAGGAGAACTTCATACAATACTTTCACCCATACCTGAATGGGAATTGACCCCAATGAAATGCATGGTGCAAAAAATGTCAATATACATATGTGGATCAACATCCGTGGAAAATACTACATAAAATCCAATATCACTCTCACAGCAAAAAAAATCTTTTCTGGTTCATCCGGGTCCTCCACGTGATGCTTTGGTCTATTCTCTCTATTTATTGTCGTGTAAGTTCCCTATAGTGTGGGAATAGTAGCATAATATAGATTCATCTGAATACTTCCTCCTAGATTGGATTCAAATTTTCTAGATAATAGCATTCCCCAGGCATATGGGACATCAATGACCACAATATCCATATGCAAAGTGATGCTAGGATGAAATGCAAGAGACACTTCAACGTTCGCAACCACACCATAAAACTTAACTTTGCGGGACTCCATGGCATATATATTTCTATATGGCATCAAAATATTCAATCCTAAAGTTCATCACTGCTAGAGGCATAACATTAGTCAAAACTCTAGAATCAAACATGCAATTATCTAAAAGAAAGTTACCAACAAACAATGACACAAAGAAAGGCTTGATTCAAGGATTTTTTTCTTCTTCTGATGGTAGCATATTTGGAAGGATAATTGGAGTATCCTCATTTTCTTCTATAGTAGGAGCATCCTGCACATCATTCTGCTTCCTTTCTTGGGAACCCAATGTTTTATCAATGATGTTCTTTACATAAGGAATCTTTTCCAACTCAACCAATGGTACGGGTATCTTCATTGCATTCAAAGCACTTGCAATATCAATCTTGAAAGGCTCATCAATATCTAAATTAATTGAAGACTTACCTATACTTACCTATGGTTGAGGAAGATAATTTTCCCTGGGTTGTTCTGGAATGGATGGTAGAGCTTTTCTTTGCCTTTGGTAGGTATTTTCCTTATACATGTTTTCATATATTTGATAAATATATTCTTCAGAAGGATTTTTTCCTAGTAATTTGGTGGATTTATCAGCCTCGATGGAGTGCTTCTTCACTTCCTGAATATACTCATTAGACAAATTGAATTGTAATCTATTTTCAAATAAATTATTCCATACCTCAGGGTCCTCTTCCTCAAGAGGAATGTTGTTATTGTCGTAATCCACGTAGTTTGCACATGTAATTTCATCACATAAATATTGGCAAGCATTGCAATAATAAGTAAAATCACTTACCATATTGGCAGGTTCCAAGGATGCACACGGCCATGGATTTGGCAGAGGCCCTTTGTTGAAATTTTGTGCAGTAAACATGGGTTGTTGATTCCTTTCTAATTAAACAATTATGTTTTGTAGTGAAGTATTTTGTTGACTCATGTATACTTTGAGCTATTTCATTTCTTCCAGCAATAAGTTGAACAAATATTGAGTATCATCTGAAGTTGCTACTGTTTTGTTATTTGGGTTAGGTTTTTCCCTCGAATGTCATGAAGTATCATGCCTACCAACAACTCTCCATCTGTCATTTAAAACCTTTACCTTTTTCTTTTCAACTGCAATATCTTGGGGCCTATCTAGGCTTAAGTGAAAAATAAATCCCATGGAAAAGCATTCAAATAGTATGAGATAATCATTGGAGTCGGAGGATTGTATTATTCCAGAAATTCCTTTATTATCTTGTCAAACCTGCAGTCAAACTCATCAATAGTCTCATTTTTAGTTCTTTTTATAGCCATCAATGAATTATTCAATAAAAGAGGATTTTTCTTTTCTTTCCATTTTTCAAAGAAATGCTTCTTTAGATCCGCTAAATTAGATATGATTTGATTAGGTAATGATAAAAAAAATTCTTTAGAATCATGATTTATGCTTAAAGCAAAGCATTCAAATTTTAGATCAAGATGCTCAACATCCCTACACAATAGAAAATATTCAAATTCATCCCGATGATGAGCAACAAAAATAACATCTTGGCCTATAAATGTAGGTAAATATTTCCTTTTTGTTGGCATATCATGAGTGTAACCTTGAATATTCATGAAATCAAAAGGAGTGAATGCCATATTTTATGTATTAGTAAGATCAACTAACTTGTGAATATCAAATAAATATTCGAAAGATAAGAGACCACTTACACATGCTAGAGAATTTTGCTTCCTTTTACATAGAATAAATTCAAGATCAGGAAGAGAGTAACCTTTTGAATGAGCTCTTGTTGTACACCTCTTTTGATTTTCTTCAATGGGAGTCTCCAAGAGAGACCTATCAAGTTAGAGCAAACAAATATCCCCCAAGTACAACACAAGAACCTACCTGATATATTTAATATGTCTCTTAAAGATCAATGGATCCACCTAGGAATCCTTCTTGGATGGAGTCTCCAGATAAGACCTGTAGTGTTAGTCCTCAATAAGAATCTAATTTTAATATTTCAAATGAAGGAATTACCTCAACTTCTTACCAAATGTCATTCTTTCCAAGGATATGAAAAATATGACTTGAGTCAACCACCTCAAGTGTCATGAAGGTCGTTGTCAATAACACCAAAAAATGTTACCATTCAAACTAGCAATCTCAAATAGGCAACGCAATGTAGACTAATTACTAGTGTTTGGTAAGCATATGGGAAAAATCTAGGCCCAAATGTCACCACGACCTAAACTCTCAACTTATTTTGAATCCTTCTAAACCCATGGGAGATTCCCTATTGATACCAATAAACACCAAAAACATGCAAATGCCTTCCTACAACCTTGTAACTGAATCAGTCCCTTCATGTGCAATGAAAACAATTAATAGTAAAGACGTAGAGATAATAACATGAGCAAATATTCAATCCTATAGGTGATTATTAGTGAATTTCTTGTGATTTAAAAGTAAATCAAACATTATGATAGTAATTCAATCCATAATTAGAGATAATTAGATATTAACACAAACTTTCATGGTCTGAAAATGAAAATGCAAAGGAAAAACAAGCACTATAATAAAGTTTCTGCAGTCTGAAATAGTGAATAACAGCAGTTGGGAACAATTTAAAACCCACAGAATAACCCGCCACTGGAAGGAGGCCTAAAATGTCTATTGGGAGATTTAAAAAAAGAAGTCTAAACTGTGAACTAAGGTATGCGAATTCTCCTTCAATGATATGCAATTTTCTCATGGCACTCCATAGTAAATTCAATTTAATAATTTCTTGTACTTCACAACCATAGATTGGGATTCCCTTTAAGATCAATGGAAAAATCCCCTAGGGCACATTATTTGGGTGGATCAAATTTGCAAATATATCTAAATATTTTTTTAGTTTGATTTTTTTTCATATTTTTTAGGGATTTTTTAATATAAGATTTTTTAGAGTTTTTTTAACCATAAAATGCACATAAAATAAAATGTACAAGGAATTAGTAAAAAGAGGTAGATTTGTGACAAGATAGGGTATATGATTATTGTCTCAAACACAAGAGTTTTGAGATATTAATGATCAATGTACCTCTCTATGAATGTATTTCAACACTTGCAACTAGGGCATCACCTATAAACCTCTAGGGCTCGGTAGTAGATACTAGGTAGGGAAAATGAAGAATTCTAAGGCCCAATAAACAATGAAGATCTCCTCTAATAGGACATTTTCCTCATACACAATTGACAAAATGAAGCAAGTTGTTGGAATTATTAATGATACTTACAGGAAGGGGGGGTGAATCAGTATAATGTGTAGATTTACAAATAATTCACTTTTTAAAACATGCAGCAATTGCTATTTAAACAATATCAATAAAAACAAGCCATGTGCAGATATTTACAGAAAATTTTGTATATGTATATGTATAAAATGAAATTACAGACAAATATGGGAGAAAACAATATCCACTAATGTGAGAACTGACTCACTCAGACACCCCTGTGATTGGGACACCAATCCCACTGGAAAGAACCAAATTGTAGATTGTAGGCTTCAACCTGTGTAGAGACCTTCCTAGGTCCTCGGTTAAAGTAATATAATCTATTTTTTTAACAGTTTTGGTTGTCTTAGTTTGCTTCTAACTTAATCTAACTTAATCTGTTTCATTGTGCAAGTAGAAAACAAATAGATATCCGTGGTAACTATAGATTTAGATCAAATTTACAATACATGTAAATTAAACAATTTTAACATATATTATTCACTGAAGTAAATAGCATCCAAATTTTTCTTACAGAATTTAGAAACTAGAAACAATAAATAGAATAGAATACCTGTAGGATAGCCAACCCTTAGGAAAATCAACCTCCCAATTTGATCTTCCACCCTTCCAACTAGGATAGTCTTGCCAACCACCCAGCTCCAAGAATTGCTTCTTGGATCCCCGAGCCCAAAACCAGAGTGTAGTCCAACCAGTCTAAAAGTTCTCCCTTTCAGAAATTTCAGCCTCGTCTATTCAATTTCTTCAATGTCAAAAATATCCCCTTCTCCAAAAATCCATTGCCCTCCTTATCTCCCTTTCTACCGACTCCCTCCCCCTAAGCATTTACTACCCTTATTTTCCCATTTAATTCCCAAATCCTTGGTCAGAATTATTTATTAGTCCAATGGTCTCATATTCAATTGCAAACCATAAAGTAGATTCTTTTCATTTTACTTTATTAAAAAATTATGGACACGGTTCACAATCAAATTTAAAAATCCTTAAAATAAGGACCACCACCACCACCTATATCAATCATGTCATAGTTATATATTTTTTCCATATAATTTCTTCATGACTTTAATTATACAACTATTATTAATTAACTATTTAAAATAATTATTATTAAGTCCCAACTTTATCACAACTTAACACAATTATTAATCATAACATATTCATGTTAAACTATAATGTTGCATAATACCTTTTAACATAATTATTAAATAATGAAATAATTTCCACATAATTATTTTACAACTAGGTAATTCAACTTAAGTTTGACAGGCAACTTATCGTTAATGTTGTACACGGCATTAATTCAACATCCAAATATTTATTATAATCAATATTTAATTAATAATTATTTATTAATTGATTAATACACTATTAGCACCACTAATAATTTATTTAACGATTATCACATCCCTGTAATAATAATTACCCTTTAGTTATAATTAAAACTGATTAAAAAAATTTAATCAAGTTAATCATAATACTGATAACATTAATTAACATCACTAATACTTAGTTAATATTAATTAATTGTATTGATAATAATCTCATTAACATTATTATCATCCTTAACATTTATCGAACAAGTTATGAACAATCCTATTAACCACTAACTAACATCATTAACATTATTCTGCCCAGCTTATTGACCATAATTTATATTTAACCGTAATCACAATTAATTAACCATTTATTAATAACTTGACGTAATAATATCATTTCATAACTAAATAGATAATAGTAATTATAATGTTATCATTCACAACCACAATGCCTCCAAGCCATATTTTAGTAGTATAATAGATAATTCATAAAATATAAATAGACAAGTTATGTAAGCATAGCTAATTCTTACAAACATCGTGTAGGTACACCAATAGTACTCAAACACACACACATACCACATAATCACATAAGTTACTATCTATCGACACATACTGAGATATGAGTTTGCAATAGCTATTCATTTTACTAACTGAAAATATAGTAATACATGAAACAACATAATATACTGAATTACGACACAAGAATCAAGCAAGGGTTTTTAGTACACACACAGTAAATTATGTTTCCCTTTTTAAAACTTCCACAACATTCCTATCTACCTACGTCCTTCTACCTAATTCACAACTAACTTCCACATCCTATCCTTCCTCTATTGGACTACCTTGGAGCATCAACTACATGGGCACATAAATCCAGTTAGAACATGTAAGCAGAAGTGTCGACTACATCGACCAATATTCCCCAGCAAGCACCCACCAGTCATCATCACACACCTTGGGGAGAACGTCGTAGCGCGGTCCTCCCATGACTCCAGATTTAGGAGGATAAATGGTGGGTAATGCCTCCACCCCTCCTATGGAATAAAGGACTATGTATACATCGACATAGTGACTGTGTTGTGACTGTTGTAATCAGGTTTTGTCATCGAATAACCAATTTGGGAGGCTGAGTTTCCTTAACCCCACACCTTCCCACACATCATGATAATAATACAATACTCATGCTAAACAATAATGCATCACTTGGATACCATTTATATTTCAGAATTCATGTTCCCGAGGTACTCCCACCTCATAGGATCCAACTGCCACTTAGCTCTTTTAACCTGTAGGTTAGTCTCCAACACAAAATTGAGAATATCGTGTAATCATTGACATGTATATACATTTAATTACTAATGAAAAATAATGAAAAATCATTTTTCTATGTACCATGCAACTGTTATAATATTCATCCATTCAACATATAACATTTAATTGGTATCCACATACTCATCATTTATTAAAAATTTGCATGCTAGAGACATAATCAAAACATGAACATAATTCATAATATTAGCATCACACACACACACACACATATATATATATATAAATTCCATAAAATGATAAATCCATATGTCCACAGTGTCATCAAACTGACGAAGTCTCAAAATAATAAGCAAATACAACATATAATGATTGTTTAGGTTATAAGGTCATAATGGGGCATTACATACACCCACCGTTCAACAAACTTCGTCTCGAATTTATGATCAAAATAGTGTGGGGAAATCACGACTCATGGTCTCTATGTCCTCCTAGGTAGAAGAACCTGGAATATACCTGTCCCACTGGACCTTAACCTGGTCCACATAATGGTGTCTGAGTTGTCTAACCCTGCGATCCAATATACGTCATAATGGTTCGACCATGATGGTCCCCTCGTCTGAAACCTACAGTTCCTTCCAATTTATTTTATGAGACTCATTAGCTATATAATGTTGTAAAACAGATAAATGGAAAAAATTATGAGTTTTATGAAAATGGGGGTGGCAATGCAAGATGATACGCGATGGGTCCAACCTTCAAAATTTCAAAGGGTCCTACGAATCATGGTTACAACTTTGTCCCTTTCCCAAACTAGATGGTACTTTTACTAGGCTTGATTCATATGAAAACTGCATCCCCTACCTTATAGTTTCGTTCAACCCTATGTGCATCGGTATAGCTCTTTTATCTATCTTGAGCTTCCTTTAATTGATTCCTAATCTAAATCACCTGTTCTTCCATCTCCTTAATCAAATCAGGTCCTATAGTCACTTGATCCTCTAACCTTTCTTAACTCAATGGTTTTTTTCATGGCCTCCCATATAATTCTTGATAAGGTGGCATCCCAATCGAGCTGTGGTAACTATTATTGTAAACAAATTCCACTAAGGGTAAGTGATTTTCCAAATGGGTCTGTTGATCCATAACATACATCCTCAGCCTGTCCTCCATGAACCGATTCACTCTTTTTGTTTTCACATCTGTATCTGGATGGTAAGTTGTGCTTAGGTTCAACTAAGTTCCCAAGGCCGACTGCAAACTTGTCCAAAACCTGGACGTGAACTGGGCACCCCTATCTGAGACGATCTTCTTGGGAAACCCATGAAAATGAACAATTTCACTTATGAATACACGCGTTACATATGTGACGTCATAGGTTTCCTTAACTGGAATAAAGTGAGCATTTTTTGTTAATTTATCAATGACGACCATAATGGCACATGCCTATGAGAGGTAATAGGCAATCCAACCACAAATTCCATGGATATAACCTCCCATTTTGACATAAGAATGTCACGCAGTTTCAATAGTCTTGTTGGGTGATGATGATCAGCGTTTAACTGTTGACACTCAAGGCACTTAGCAACGAATTTGACCACGTCATGCTTCATTCTCGCCCAAAAGAAGAGTTGATTCATATCCACACACATCTTCTTTACGTCGGGATGCGCACAATAGACTGCTCAGTGCGATTCATTAAGTATAGTTTCTCTAATATCTCCCTCCTCAGGAATATACATACTCCCTTGATATCGCAATAGGCCATCTCCTTCCAACTTATACCCTCAAACTTAGGTTTCACCTGCCTCCCATTTTGGAGTGCCGATGAGACCTTTAGGTGCCAATTATCCCTGACTAACTGTCCTAATACTCTTTCCTTCAAATCAACCTTTAAAGGTATCATAGAGAAAATCCTTGGTTTTCTTCTTAAGGCATCGACTACCACATTCTCCTTCCCTTTGATGTATGAAATCCCAAAATCATACTCACTCATAAATTCACTCCATCGCCTTTGCGTAGAATTTAGGTCTCTTTAAGTGAAGATATACCTCAATCTTTGGTGATCCGATTTGATCTCAAACCTTAGTCCAACAAGGTAATGTCTTCAAACCTTTAAAGCTAACATCACTGCAGCCAATTCTAAATCATGGGTAGGGTAATTCTCTTCATGTGGTTATAAATTCCTTGACGCATAAGCTATTACCCCACCTTCCTTCATTAACAGCTTACCCAAACCATGCCTCGAGGCATTTGTTCAAACTATGAATTCCTTATCCATATCAGGAACTCGTAGAATCGGTGCACTCATTAGTAGTTTTTTAAGCTCAATGAATGCAACCTTACATTCCTCGGTCCATTCATACCTGATGCCCTTACGCTGTAAGGTAGTTATGGGTTTTGTGATTTTTGAAAAACCTTCCACAAACCTTCTATAGTACCCTACTAAAACCTTGAAGCTCCTAACTTCAAGCGCATTTCTTGGCACGGGCCAATCCATTATGGCCTTCACCTTTTGATGGTCCACAGAAATTCCCTCTCAAGAAATTATATGACCTACATAATGGATCTCCTTTTGATAAAAAGAAAATTTGGAAAAATTACCATACAACTTGTGCTCTTTTAAGCATGACAACACCATTCGCACTGAGTGTTCCTCATGCTCTCTTTCATTCTTGGAATAGATAAGGATATCATCCAAGGATACTTTCACAAACCGATCTAAGTACTTCCAAAATACACTATTCATGAGGCTCATGAATACTATTGGGGCATTGGTCAAACCAAAGGGTACCACTACGAACTCATAGTTCCCAAACCGAGTTCGAAAAGAAGTCTTAGGTATATCACCTTTCTTAATTAAAAGTTGGCGGCAACCTAATCATAGGTCGATCTTCGAGAATATTGTTTCTCCTTTTATTTGATCGAAGAGGTCATCAATTCGAGGTATTGGGTTCCTATTCTTCACTATGGTTCTGTTCAAATATTTTTAATCTATGCAAAGACGCAAGGAACCATCCTTCTTCTTCACAAAAATTACTGGTGCACCCCATGGTGAAATACTTGGTCTGATGAATCCTAGGTCTAACAGTTCCTTCAGCTGCATTTGCAACTCGCAAAGCTCTGAGGCCGTCATCCTGTAAGGTGTCTTTGATGTTGGCTCTGAACTAGGTTTAATCTCAATGGTAAAATCAAGTTCTCTCTTAGGAGGTAACTGGCTAGGAAGTTCCTTGGGAAAGACATCACCTAACACTGGGTACTGATCAAAGGAGGGGCCCTTCTCATTATATACCACTTCAACGATATACAACTAACATCCTTGCTTCATACATTGTTTTACGTTCATCATTGAGATGAAACATAGGGAAACCTTCCATTTGATACCCTGGATCTCAATGGAATTCCCTTTGTCATAAAAACAAATAACTCTCTTCCCATAACAATCTAAGAAATCTCGATGTTCCTCAAGCCAGTTCATACCGATGATAAGGTCATAAGTCCCGAGGGTGGTGACATACACTTTGACTTGTGTAACACACACCCCAATATCTACTATACATTTGTCAACACTAGGTCCTACTATGTGTTTTACCCCTGAAGCCATTTCAACTAAGTTGAAATCGTCATGCTCGTAGGCTGCTAAACCACATTTATCTAATTCATATGGAGAAATAAAACTATCTGTAGCACCAGGATCAAACAAGAGTCTGAGTTTAATATTATTGACTCTACTTGATGATTCCACCATAGTGGATTGGTGTTTAGCCTAATGGTTATTCACTACTACTGATATTTGATGCTTACTGCCCCCACTCCCCATTGGGGCCTTTCCTTCTCGATGCACTGTACCGAATCATAATTTGGGATAGTCACGCTGATAGTGTGGACCGCCACAACTCCAACAAGAAACCTGTGACGGGGGAGGCTAGCTGAACTGATGAGAGATCTGATAGGGGTTTCTCCCCCTGGAGCCCCTTCCCCTACCAAATGATCCCTTATAATTCCTTGCACTCTGGTGAGTCCCTATTTTCGATTGGGATACTGAACTAGCTGCCACTAACCTATCTACTGCCGCAACTCTAGGTGTAGAACTGTTTCCGTAGGGAGGTGGCCTCACATACCCTTCCATAGGGTAGCTTCGAGGGGCCTTCACTACAAACCATGACTGTTGGGAATTGAATGATTTGATGGGTTTCACACCCATCATCTCTTCTTTATAACGAGCACAATCAACTGCCTCGACAACCGAATTCGGTTTCCACATCTGCACTTGGGCCCTAATCTTAGTATTAATCCCATACACAAAGCGCTCGACCTAATGTTGGTCATTGTCCAAGTAGGGAACATACTTAACTAGTTCCATGAATCTTGCCTCATAATACTCCACTGATAGGTTCCTTTGTACCAAGGCATGAAGGGATCCTTCCTGTTCTTCCTAGTAAAAGGCGGGAAATATGTTAAGATTTAATATGCTAAGATAGAAAATATCAGTATTACATTCCATTTCACAACAATAGCATATACAGGATCATTGAAAGAACAACAAGCACAGCATAAACACAAGAGACACAATTTATCCTGGGAAACCCTCATGGGGTAGAAAACCCAGCAAAGCTTCCTCAATATAGATGACCAGCAAATACAAAGATGTAATCCCATAACATGAGCTCCTTCTCCTCCATAGCAGATCTCTCTCTCACCTATGCACCAATCACAAGTGAGTGAATGTGTGTTAAATGAGGAACACACCTCCTTTATTTATACACAAATCGGACTTGATTTTTACACTAACTAGATCAACCCCAACTTAACCACTTAACATAATGTTGACTGGGCCAACCCCACTAGGGTGGTCTAATAACCCTTTAACCCACATAACCCATACAGGGCCGACCCCACTAGGGAAGTCTAATAACCCAAGTTACCACATTCTCCAAGGAGGAATAAAACATCTCCAAATATACAATAGGGTCTCCACGGAAGAATGAAACATCTCCAGAATAATAAAGTACAAATATAGTATTCTTAGAAGTTACAATATCTCAACACTCCCCCTTAACGAGAAGGATATTATAACAACATCTGTAGGAGAAAGGAGTCATCAACTACATGATACATGATACATCTATAAATCATTGGAAGCTTTCTTCATACATCATCAGTAACTCAAACAGTTACTGGAACATCTTCAAGATCTTCAATACTAGAACATCAACATCTTCAGTACTGAATATTCATCTTCTGCAGCACTCGAACAACTACAGTAACACCATCATCTGGATCTCTCGATCAACATCATCAACATCTGGATCCTCTCGATCAATAGCATCAACATTTGGATCTCCTGATCAACAACATCAACATTTGGATTCTCTCAATCAACATCATCAACATCTGGATCCTCTCGATCAACAGAATCAACATCTAGATCTCTCGATCAACAACATCATCTGGATCTCTCGATTAACAACATCATATGGATCCTCTTGATCAATAGCATAATTTGGATCTATAGATCAACAACCTCATCGTCTGGATCTCTCTATCAACAACATCATCTGGATCTCTAGATCAACTGCACCATAGTAGCATACCCTGCAACACACATGATCCAATTATGGGATGATCAATCCCTCTCTCTTTAGGACATAAGACCAAGGATGATACAATCCTGATCCACTTACTGGATGATCAATCCCTCTCACTTTAGGACATAGGTCCAAGGATGATACAATCTTGATCCACTCACGGGATGATCAATCCCTCTCAATTTAATACATCTCTCATGTCTATCGACGATGCAATCCAGATCAACTTATAGGATGATCAATCCTTATCACTTTAAGACATCTCACCATGTCTAGGGACTATGCAATCCAAATCAACTTACAAGATGATTAATCCTTATCACTTTAATACATCTCACCATGTCTAGGGATGATGCAATCCAAATCAATTTACAGGATGATTAATCCTTATCACTTTAAGACATCTCACCATGTCTAGGGACAATGCAATATAAATCAACTTACAGGATGATTAATCCTTATCACTTTAAGACATCTCACCATGTCTAGGGACGATGCAATCCAAATCAACTTACAGGATGATTAATCCTTATCACTTGTAATGTCCCCATTCAAATAAATTGCATAGAAGACAATCCCATCAATCCTACTAGTTTCATAGGTTGGATGGGAACATTTGGAATTGAAATAAGGAAGATAATAAATGATGTTTAGACATTAGAAGGGTTAAAGTATTTAATAAATAAGTTGAATAAATAAATTCAAGAGAAATTATAGGTGGCAAGTGGTTTTAAAGACATATGGAGGATGTGGGACCCACACTAGCTTGATTTTTCAAGGACGCATGGAATCTCTATCTTGCCAATTCCAATTCATGAGAAGGTGAACATTCTTGGGTGAGTTGTTAAGTCATACACATGGAATTGAGCATCTTAGGTTGAATTGGGATGGATTGGTAACCTCCATGGAAGAGGAAGAGTCAAATTGGAAGCTTGTGGACACTTGGGCTAGATTCCCTAGCTCCTATGGAAACAATGATGGAGCATCTATGACATCTATGACAAATTGCAGATCTGACCTCTGACATATAACCATTATGACATGTTAGCACCAAAAATAGGATCCAAGAGGGCACTCATGGTAGTTGGAGAAGCCAAAGAGACCCCCACTCGAATTGGTGGAAGGTGGAAGGCTAGGAAAGGTGAGACACATGGAAAATCTTCATCCATTACCCTAATTCAAATTTGATTGAGTCTATGGATTGTTTGGGAACCTTATAAGGATAAGGATGTTTATAAAATACATGGATAAACCAAGAGAAGAGCTTTTGATCATTTGAGAAAAATTGCATTTGTGAAGAGAGAGATAGTGGATGACTAATTTCTTGCCTTAGCCAATTTCGAGGGTCAAAGATTCCCATCCAAGTTGGTGTTTGGAGAGGCCACTCATGTCTTTCATGGAGGTTTAATGGATTTTTATTTGCAGGTATCAGCTACATGGCATCTTATGGTTTTTTTTAGTGCAGCACCATCTCTCAACCATTTCCAGTTTTGAAGGCATATTCATGCTCCTTGAGGGAGGGCATTTTTGGTGAGCTCTTGTACTCATTGGGAAAGATTCATATGATGTATTTATGATTGTAATAGATTAATATCCTATTTTATTCATATTCAAAAAGTATCAGGTCGAAATACCCACTGATTATGTGCAAAAATGTTGATTAATGAGCAAACAATGTCCATTTCCCCACTACATTGATGTATATCATTATAATGCTGATAATTTCGAATGAATGGATGATTATCTGATAGATTTGTGATTAATAGACTGCCATGGATGTATTTTACAAGGTTCATGTACTGTACTTGATAATTTGAAGTATTTTTACTCAGTTTAATTGCATTGGGAGAAGAAATAGTGCCATTTCCCCAAGGGTTGAATTGGTGATTTTTGCAGCTGCATGAGAGAGGTTTGGAACAGATATATTAATCAATTAATGGTGCACATGAGACCTTAATAACATCCTTAATACATTCCCTTCCTCAGTTCATAAATTCAAAGGAGTTTGGAAGCATTTGGGAGGCCATTTTCAGTGTTTACCCAGGGGGGATTTGATGCACAAATTACTAGTAAAATTGCATACTTGAACCGGAATCTTAAGAGAGTTTGCAGAGGTATTTTGGTGGCAATATATCATCCCTGAAAATAATATTTAAATCCTAATATCATTCATACACCTTCCTTGAATATTTGGGACCATTTGGAGCAAAATTGGGACCTAGGCATCAAAACTAGTCAAAGGTCGAAATTGGGGAAAAATTGGAAAATTGGGCATTTTTATAAAAATTGAAAAAGGGACATTACAAGTGGTATCAAAGCATGGTCTTGGAACCTGATGGTATTAACAAGAATCCAAAAAAATAAACCACCACCCTTTGAACCAGTAGTTGAAGAAGTTTTGGTTGAAGAAGAGATAGTAGAAGAAAAAGAGTTTTTTCTAAAACAATGGATAGAGAGGATGATGAAGAATTAAGACAGCAGGAGAAACTTATTGCAACCTTAGAACCATGTTTCTCTAAACTTTCCACTAAAATAGAAAGAATGAGTAACAAAATGATGCAAGGATTGGAATTGTTGATCAGTCAACTTGGAAGCAAAGGGGTGATAGGAGATAACAGTGGTTCACACTCAGGGGAAAAGATAAAAGGGAGTGAGCATACTTTTTCAAGCAAAGGACCACATAATAGACCTGATGAATTTCAAAGCACACAAAGGCATACTGCACCTAAATTTCTCATACCCAAAGAAGAGCCTGACATTCAGGTGGATAGTATTAAACTAGCAAATGAATGGAATGGGTTGAGTGAAGAGTGTAAAAGAGGTTTAACATTCAATGAATATATTGATGCTATACATAAAATGAAAAGGAGAGAAGACAATAGGAGTCCATTCCAAAACAAAGAATTAATACTGCTATTGGAAAAATGTCACTTCCTACTTTTGATGGTTCTTCTCAAAATTCTGCTAACACTTGGGTGCAAAAATTGGATGTGTATTTTTAGTTGAATCCTATGTTGGAAGAGGATGCATTAAAAATGCCCATTTTGCATTTGGAAGGAGATGCCAATGAATGGTGGTTTCATGGGCTGAAAACCTTGGGTCATGATTAGGTTAAAACATATGGAGAATTTGTTGACAGGGTACTAGAAAGATTTGAACAAAAAGATACAGAATTGCCTTTCAAAGAACTAGCTCAATTGAAGCAAACTAGGACCCCTACTGAATATATGTTGGACTTTAAAAAATTATCAGTTAAGGTGGTTGATGTATCTATGGGAATGTTGGTATTGCTGTTCAATGAAGTTTTGGTTGAACCCTTAAAATGTTTGGTCAAATCCCACAAGCCAACTACATTAAAAGATGCAATGAACTTGACTAGGGATCTCCAAAATGTGCTTCCTAGAACGAGATTTCCTCCCAAGCCTAACTTTAGAATTTAAAAGAAACCTTGGAAAAGAGATGCATCTGATAAGAAGCCATGGAAATAATATGAATATGGAAAGGATAATAAAGAGGAACTAAGCAGGGAAGATCTCAGAAGGAAGAAATTGCGTTACTCATGCTTCCAACCGTGGGCACTAGGACATAAATGTGCTAAGGGAAAGGCCCAATTCATTGAAGTATTTTGTGATGATGGGTATGAAGGGGGCATGGAAGAAGAAGGACATAATTAAGCCCAAGAAGAGGGATATATCATAGTAGAAGAAGGGAAACAAGAGGTGAATCATCCCTCACCCGCCAAAGTAAGAATGACAGTACTTTCAGCAATACCTCGATATCACACTATTCGTTGCAAGGGTGTGGTACTAGGACAAATAACTTCAGTTTTGGTAGATGGAGGAGCCACCCATAAATTCATTGATGTGGACATGGTGGAGAGGAGGAAGATACCTATTGAACCATTCGATGGCTTCACAGTTGTCATTCCCGGTCACAACACAATGGAGTGCAAAACATGGATTCCACAGCTACAAGTCACCATAGGTAACTATGCTTTTGTTGATAGTTTTTATGTGGTTGATGTTGCTGATACTAATGTGGTTTTGGGAGTGCAATGGTTGTATTCAATAGAAGAGCATACAGTAAATTATCAAATTCCTGAAATGAAATTCCAAGATTCAAAAGGAGTACTGAGGGTTGTGAGAGGGAAACACACCTATCCGAATCATGTAGTTTCTTCCCACAACATGAAGCACCGGAATAGAAAGGTTTTGGGAGACATTACTCATAGAAGGCCACCTGATAGAGGAGGAAAAAGTTTGCAGCATGGTAAATTGAGATTGCTTGAGGGCAAGCAATCTTGGGTGGGGAGGACTGTAATGTCCCCATTCAAATAAATTGCATAGAAGACAATCCCATCAATCCTACTAGTTTCCTAGGTTGGATGGGAACATTTGGAATTGCAATAAGGAAGCTGATAAATGATGTTTAGACATTAGAAGGGTTCAAGTATTTAATAAATAAGTTTAATAAAGAAAATCAAGAGAAATTTTAAGTGTCAAGTGGTTTTAAAGACATATGGAAGATGTGGGACCCACACTAGCTTGATTTTTCAAGGACACATGGCATCTCTCTCTTGCCAATTCGAATTCATGAGAAGGTGAATATTCTTGGATGAGTTGGTAAGTCATACACTTGGCATTGAGCATCTTAGGTCAAATTGGGATGGATTGGTAACCTCCATGGAAGAGGAAGAGTCAAATTGGAAGCTTGTGGACACTTGGGCTAGATTCCCCAGCTCCTATGACAACAATGATAGAGCATCTATGACATCTATGAAAAATTGCAGATATGACCTCTAACATCTAACCATTATGACATGTCAGCCCCAAAAATAGGCTCCAAGAGGGCGCTCATGGGAGTTGGAGAAGCCAAAGAGACCCTCACATGAATTGGTGGAAGGTGGAAGGCTGCGAAATGTGAGACATATGGAAAATCTTCATCCCTTACCCTAATTTGAATTTGATTGAGTCTATGGATGGTTTGGGAACCTTAGAAGGCTAAGTATGTTTATAAAATACATGGTTAAACCAAGAGAAGAGCTTTTGATCATTTGAGAAAAATTGCATTTGTGAAGAGAGAGCTAGTGGATGACTAGTTTCTTGCCTTAGCCAATTTCGAGGGTGAAAGATTCCCATCCAAGTTAGTGTTTGGAGAGACCAGTCAGGTCTTTCATGGAGCTTTAATAGTGTTTTATTTGCAGGTATCAACTATAGGGAAGCTCGTGGTTTTGTTTAGTGTAGCACCATCTTTCAACCATTTCCAGTTTTGAAGGCATATTCATGCTCCTTGAGAGAGGGAATTTTTGGTGAGCTCACTAGTACAAAATGAGAAATTAATGACTAAAAAATGAATCATTAATGACTATTAATGATTAAGAAATTCGACTATAAACAACTATGTTTGAGTCGGTGACTAATAGTATCCGATTTCCACTATCTTATCTCTAGTCGTATTTCACTAGTCATTAATTGGTTGACTTATTAGTCATTGATTTAGTCATTAATAGTCACTGATTTAGTCATTGATAGTCACTGATAGTCACTGATTTAGTCACTGATTTAGTCATTGATAGTCATTGATTTAGTCAATGATTTAGTCATTGATTTAGTCATTGATTGCCACAATTAATGACCAAATATATGACTAAATAAACTACTAGATGATAACATATTAATGACTAAGCTAAATACAACTAAACGTTAGTCGCGCTATAAGATACTGGAAATTAGCTACTAATAGTCGTATATATGCGAATTTAGTCATTTTCTTAGTCACTAATTTATGATAGGGTACAGAGGAATCGAACCACCAAACTCCTACTTATAATTAGGCAGGTGATCTACCGTTGAGCTAGTACCCTTTAAACTGCCGAAGATCTTCCAAACTATATAATTGTGTCGAAATTATTTTACAGAAAACGCCAGTAAATCCTTAAAGTACATCATATTCTAACATGCTAAACTTGGATTTATCATTTCAAGAGGATAGCAAGAAATCAAAACTTCCAAAATGCCTCAATAACAACTATGTGAAACAAAGTGATGCAGTGACAACAAGGACAAAATGTAGCGCATAGTCTTTTGACACAAATCAGAGTTAAAAAAGGAAACAATGTAAAACTTCAAAGGTTGAAGTTTATATACTCAAAAGAGAAAACATTTGCTTCATCCTGTTAAATAGTAAAGCGATCCCAATGCATATCTACTGGTAGATGCCCTTTTTTGGTTGATCATGTTAAAAAAGTATCAAAAAGTCTAGGAGAACAGTAAAACACAGCAGGAAGGAGACAATCGATTACAACCTTAAGCATTGATAGAGACCTTCAGCGGCCTTTTTCTCTGGAGTCATGGATTCATCATCATATGGACATGGTTCATCCTATTAAAACAACATATTTTCCTTGTTTTTATTCCTGGAAAAAATGAGATTCTTCAGAGATGAAGAACTACATTATGATCATTTGGGCCCTGGAAAACTGGCTGATGGTCTAAAAGTAGCTATACATAATGATAGCTCAATGAGTGATATAGACCCTTTGAGATCTAGTGCAATGTACTTGTCTATTGTATTAATGTACTTGTCCATTTTGTTGCTAACTAATATTTATATCTAAATTAATTTTAATTAACTGCTTGAGTGAATTGGTACTACTATCTTATGTTTGACATGGTTTTGTATCTGTTTCTGATTACTATTGTTGATCTGTTTAGCGATTTTTATTTTTATTTTTGGATTAGTGATGGGATCCACTTCTAGTCTCCTATGCACTTGCACTGTTTGTACTTCTCAGTCCCATGACCTATTATTGTGGTCATTTGTGGGACATATATAAATTTATCTTATCTTCTCTATCTTATATGTATTTTAAGTTTGTCACATGTGCTATTTGGATTCCACGCTTGCATAAATATTAGTATAATTAGACTTTCATGCACAATTTTATCTGGTTTTCTTGCAGGACTATGTGCTAACAGCTGTAATCTCAAGCGACTCTATTAAACTAAGGCAAGATCTTCACTTTGCAAACATTGATTCTATTTGATGGAAAGATGATTTTGATTGGATGCTAGTTTTTCAAAAGAGGGATTGAATTGAACTAATCCTTTATTTTCAGGTTCCTTGTTCTTACTCTGATTGTAATTCCATTTTATGCAGGTTACATACAGTGTTGCATCTGGTTGATGGCAATTGTGGGAAAATGATACTGGCTTCAAAAACTTATGTACGTAATGTGGATTAAAATCCACTTTGTGGTTCACCAAAAGTTCTGAACCAAGTCAGGTGTAAAGATGCAAGTCAAACTCAGGAACAACACCCAGAAAGTTTACAAAGTGTTGTAAAAGTGAAACTTGTATTTGGGTTGCAACAATGGTTTAAGAAAATTGCTTCCCTTGGTGAAAAGGAGGCGAGGGGTGTTGCTATCTTAGGAAAATATGCTCCTATGGCACAGTAGTCTGTCGGTTCATTTTTCTCAAACAATTCATGGATAAGTAATTTGTCTGAGCTAGATATCAATTCATCTGAATCATATATTAAGAAAACAGAAGTTAAGAATGGTTAAGAATATGTGAAAATCAATCACAGTGGTGCAATAGAAGTGGCTAACAAAGAAGGATCTCCAGGGTTCAATTTATCTAGGTCTTGTGTAGCTGAGAGTTTGTTGGTCACCCAATGTGGACCTATCTTAGCTTGTGATATCTTTAGTGCTCCAAACTCATGTGCAGATAATTTTAATGGCAATTCTGGAAATGATGTTGATCTAAATACTTGCCTGATAAATTCTCTTACAACTCTCATTCAATTGACTAACAATGCAGAAATATTTGAGGCAAGGAGTAGAATAACCTTTCCTAGTCATTTATGTCCTGGGGATTCTTTACTAAGGGTGGGAGACTATAAATCTGAATGTTTTAATTGTAATCCTCAATACGTGGATATTAATACTTGTCAGATAAACTCTGTTACAACTCACAGTGAACTAGCTAATGATCCAAAAGTACTGGAGGTAAGAATCAGGCAACATCTTCCCAGGCATGATTTATGTTCCCATGATTCCTTTAAGACATGCTCTACTTTACTAAGCATAGGAGACAGTAAATATGAAAGCTTGGAAATGAATGCTTGTATCAAAGATCAACACACAGAGAAGAATATATCCAATACTGTATGGAAGAATTCAATTTTAAATTCTCAAATTGAGGAACCATTCATTCTACAATCTAGGATAATTGATAGAATTTGCAACCAACTCTTACACTTTATGAAAGTGAAATCTGAAGAACATGTACGTAGTCATACAATTGGAAATTACTCTAATCAAGTAAGCACTAACAAAAACCAAATACATCTATCTGTGAATGTGGGAGTTACTTCATTTGCAGGTCAGAGTGGGTCTAGAGATAGGAATAACCAAAGAAATGTTAACAGTAACACTTACTGCAAATCTGAAATGACCATAGGTAGTGGGGTGCCAAGTTCCTATACCATTGCCAATCAAACATACTCAACTAGTAGTAGCTTAACCAAAGGGTCCGATACAGTTGTTCATGGGACTGGTGATAGATTTGGTAGAAATCATAGCAAGGATAGTGGAAAGAGACATACTAATCCGTATAGCAGTGAGTCAAGAAAAGCAAAGGACAAGGGCATTGACGATGATGGAAAAGTTTTCCATAGAACTACAGCTAGGGAAAGTAGAGAAGCACCTTCTGATTTACATAAGAACATGATTTCTAAAAGCACTATGGGGCAAAGTTTAGTCAGGGGAGAAAAATACTCCGGAAACAATACTGCTTCAGAGAGTTCCTCGTGTGGGAGTGGTCAAAACATTGGTCCTGTCCATGGTTATGGTACAGTTGGGAAGGGAAATACCTTGTGTGTTTGGAAAAAGGTTGAGAAGCACGCTGAGGATGGCTGTATAAATGAGCCTAAATTTCCCTCTCAAGCAAAGGAAAAGCAAGATACGGAAAAAGTAAACTCACATGTTACAAAGACAAGGAAGACCATATGGGCAAGGAAACCTGGCTCCTCTACTATGGATGACAGTAAACCTTCTTCTCAGAAGGAAGAAGTGGATACCTCACAGCAATCAAATTGTTCTAAGAGTACAAATCTTGAGACGGAGGAAACTAGAATTATTTCTCATTCCACACCAAGAATATATAAATCAGTAGGCCAAGAGATGCGACAGAAAAAGCAGCAGACAAATATCCCTTTGAAATCCAGGGATTCTTCAATCATAGGAAAAGGGCTTTCTTGTGAAAGAAACAATGAGAGACATCACAGCTCTCAACAGGTTGCACAAAAATGGGTTCCAGTTGAATCAAAAAGTGGGAAGGCCTCTGCAACTGATAAAGCTGTAGCTGACACCCATGGTAGTAGGGTAATTTGTAGAGTGGCTGATGAAGTTAGAAATAGGGAATATGATTCATCTGGATTGAGTCAGGCTTCTTCAGATGAATCTCAAATTAGAGATTCTAGTGCCAAGACAAATGTGCCTGAAATGGAAATTAGGGACAGTCAATCACATATGCAATCAAAGATATTGGGATATCTACTTAAGACACTAAAGGAAACTGATACAAGTAATAGTGACCATACGGAGCATGTAGTTTCAGAAACTAGATTAGTTTCTGATGCTGCTTGCATGGGGATTGGGAATGACTCATGCTTGCATGATGAAACAAACAAGAAGGCTCAATCTATTTTAAAGTCTATTGATTTGTCATATGAGTATCAAATGATGTCAGAACATATTGCATAGTTGATTGGCAGTCCCATAGCTGAGTTTGAGAAGGTTTTAGATGTTGTGTCTCCTATTGTTCTGCAAGTCCCTAATACTAAAACTTGCAACTATGATAGGAGATCACTAAATACAAGTTTAATCTGTAACTTCCAGATCCCAGACATTCCGTTGAAAAATATTTGGCAATGGTATGAGGAACCTGGTAACGTAAGGTCTAGAAGTAAAGGCCCAATATCTACAACATTCAATAAGGTTGGGAATTGATGGACATCTGTTTCGTGCCTACTTTGGGCCCTATTTATCAGGGATGCAATTATTTGGCTTGTCAAGAGCCTCACCAACACATTGCATGGATGTTCAGAATAGTGCAGAAATGATTAGGAACACTATGTATGGAAACCTTCCTATACTTTCAACTCTTTTGCCAAAGCCTGCCATAGCAGATTATTCAACTATACCAGAGTATTTGGGCTCAAGTTCAGATTTGTGTGCACATTATGAAAAACATGTTTGCAGCTGTGATGCAACCTCATAAAATATCTACTTACTGTTTGAATTTTTTGAGTGTGAGCAACCATATCAACGCAGACCGATATTTGAAAAGTATGTATATCAAGCAGAAATACTTATTCTATGTGGAGTTTGTCTCCTCCACTTCTGTTAGTTTACATTACTGTTCATTATGTGCTTCAGGATCAAGGAGTTGATGAGGAGTGGTGTAGATTCAAGTTCCCAACATTCTAGTGACCCGTGCATTTTGAATTCCCTGAAGATAGGCGATCTTAATCCAGCTTCGTGGTAAGACAAAATAGATTATGCAAAGGAACATCTGCAGGATTTTGTATCTCCTCTGGATCAAGATATCTAAGCATTGAAACCCATCTACGGACTAGCAATTTATAGGATTACATGCAGTTTGCAGCTAAAATACAAAAATATTCATTTTAATATCCAACTTTATCACATTTTTGTTGAATTTTTCTTTTTCATCGTGTTTGACAGGTTTGCAGTAGCCTGGTATCCAATTTATCGAGTGCCAGAGGGGCAGTTTCGTGCAACATTTTTGACATACCATTCACTTGGTCGTTTTGCCCATAGAAATTCCTGTTGTGATCGTGTTGGAGGCACCAGTTCGAGTATTGTAGCTCTAGCAGTTGGTCTGCAAAGTTATAGTAGTCAGGCCAGCAACATTTTTACCTTTAGCTTGAAGCATTATCATATATTCCAGTCCTGTTCTTTGACCCTTCTTGAATTAAATTTTCTATAAATAGGAGAATCAACCACATTTTTTTCCTATGCCTTCAGTACAATTTTGCCATATCTGCATGATGAATGGAACTTCTTGTGTTGTGCAGTGTGCACTATTCACGGTGATAGGTCCACAAAGGAGATATGAGGATGTTTTCATGCCCAAATTTTCTTTTGATATCAATCTATTGCTGATTCAAGGTCTGAAAATGCTCAGGTTGCCAAACAATTGAGGTTTAACCATTTCTTATTGCTACAAGCATGCCCAGAACGTTGATTCTTCACTGACTTTGGGCAAAATCAAGCTTCCTTACCTCTGTTATGTACCCAAAACTGACCTTACTATTTTCCCAGAGTTGAGAATTACCATAATTTGCTACTGGTTTATAATGCTATTGTTGAGAAGGTGGGGTAGTCCCTACATTGTGTCCAAAACTGTTGTCTTTGTCCCTATTCATGCCCAACAATTTCATGAATTAACCCTAACCTGATTCCATAATCCCTAGCTCCTAAGTTATTCAGATTGGAGCTCCTAAAATTTGATGCCAAATCCAATGAAACTTTGACCTGTGATCACCCAATATCACATTTTTCTTAATCCATGTTTCACTAAATTTGGATTTGACTAGAGAAAGTTATGTCTGCATGCACTCAAGGTACTCCTTGAAAGTGTTGCTCCAAGAACCTCTACTCTAATATCACTCATAATGAACCCAATACTCTTATATAATTATACCATCTGTTATAAACAAAATTACCCAAAATAGCACAACAAATACTGAATATGCCAAATACAAACGTGTTGCACAACTCCTAAGTATAAGAGTGATGACTAGTTGCACAGAAACTCCTAAAGAAATAGGAGAATAACCCCAAAAAGTGACAAGATAAAATAATCGTATTAATGTGGGTACAGTGACCCCAAATATTTTATGAGGATTACACATATGATTTTCATCACATCTCTTGTGAAATCCTTCACAAGGATCAAGCTTGCAGTGCTTCATGGATAGGCATTTGGATGCACAGGACGTACACTTGTGTTCTTGACATAGAAATGGTGCTTCTTCATAGTTGAGCGATGGCCATGGTAATTGGCTTAGAGGTATGGTGTGATGTTTTCTCATGTATTCATGGTGATTATTGATGAAGCATCATGTGCCTAATAATTGAAAGGTAGAGGTATGAGAGACACTCTACCTTTCCCCTCCAAAGGGTTAGATCAATACTAAATAAGTTGGTGCCATTGTTTCTAGGACATTGCTGGTAATTCGTCATGATGTGCAGGTCCCCAATTTGATTACCACCAAGTCAAATTCACTAAGTATATTCCACCTACTTTACACTTGGTACCATCCTAGGAAAGGGCAGAAGTGCATGGGAGTCTCCCAAGGAGGTATTTCCAAGGGAGAAAAAAAACAATGTGTAGTGACCTTGTACTTCTATCTCAAGGGGTTTGCTCAACTAGTTGTTGCAAATGTTGGGCATGTTACCCCCAATTTTGCATGGGTGTCCACATGTTATTTTTATCACATTTTCAGCAGGATATGACATGTTGATGGAAATTTGGATGGCCTAGTGTTGATGCTTGTAGAGACCTTTTCTTGTGGATGATTTTAGATCCTGGGCACAAATGGCATAATATCACTTTTGGGTATCATATTTGGTCAAAATCCCTCCTTGTTTCTATCTAGTAGCATGTGTGGTGGCATTTTAGTGGCTTGTAGAAGGATTCATCCCCTTCCTCATGGTATTGTTATCTATCATGGATAGTTGGGACCACCTATCTTAAAGCTAAATGGGAATTCTTGGATATACTTGAGACCACTTGTCTTAAAGCTAAACAATCTGCTTCAAGTGCATCAATTCTTTGATTTTGTTGGGATAAAACATCCATTGCAACACCATGACTTGTACTAATTTCTCCTCTTGGGAATGGATCCTGCAAGAAGCCAAAAAGATAGAGGTTATATTACTAGAAATCAAGTCCTCGTATCTTCAGAGAGGCTTCTTAAAGTATTGAATCTTATAGAAGGAGAAGTGTCCTATATGGTTGTAACTTGTGACCATACATATCTTGTGACCACCAAAGGAAAGAGGCAGGCCAATAGCAAAAGCAAACCCAACCACCAAATCCCTATGGCAACTACAATATCCATTGATGACTTAACCAAGCTTAACAGTCTATTATTTGATTGCTTAAGTTTGGAAATGTATTGCTCATTCTACATTTATCACAACAAGAAGTTAGTCATCACAAACTTGAAACAAAGTTATTGATACAAATAGGTACATTAAGGCTTACAAGCATTTTGTCCCTAAAATGCTGATTACTCCTTCCATTACTAAAATAGCATATGCAAGGGAAAACGCTTTGAATAAACCTGCTCTGACTTTGTAAACACTTGCATACTTTTACTTCTTCATTAACCAAAAATATTTAACACCACTTACTAAATTTCCTTCACTATATGTGGCTTGGTTTAGTGCTTTCTCTAGCTTCCTTATAGATACAGTTAATCGCCCAAGCTCTGAGATCTATGAAGCATCCCCACAAGCCTTGGAAATTTAAAACTTTTAAAATATATATAGAATCAAAGAATCCAATGCCAAGAGTGGGATAATAATAATGTGAAATAGATGCAAGTATTCTAACCTCTATCAAATTTGTGCACACGAAGGAACTCAACCAGCAGTAAAGTGAGATCCTGGAAATAAGCACAGCGCGCTCTTTATTCTGGAGAAGGGTAGAATATGAATATAACCAATAACTTATTTCTACTATATAAAGCTGTGAAATTTGACTTCACTAAAAAGAATGGATTAACAGACTATGGTGTTATAATGCTAATATTTACCTTGTAGATACCAGTACTTCCTTCCCATACAATTTGATCCAATGCCAAAAAATTTGACAACAAAGCATTTTTAGACTGTAGGCAAAGGATAGTCAGATAGAGATATGGCTATCAAACATGAATCTTTAAATGAAAAAAAAAGAGGGTAAAAAACATGAACACGACCGTACTGATAATACATACCTTCCCAAGCAAAACAAGAGGAAGTGGAGTTGACTTTGGTTGTGGTGTAAGAAGTGCATGTAGATCATTCACAAACTGCATATACACTATCCCACCTTAGTTATCTCCTAGAAATTAGTTTAAAATATGTGAATGATTCAATTAAAATTTAATACAGGAAATCATTAATATGTACAAAAAAAAAGGTTCAACAAAATTGATATTAGTGAAAGCAAGGAACAAGAAATTACCTTATATTGTAGTAAAATTGCTCGACGACTTCTTGCCAATGACCCTGTTTGAAGAAAAACGTTGATACTTCGGAGAAACCTCCAAACCAATTCATCTATCAGCCTTTCCTCTAGTGTGTCCTCAAAACTTAATACATCCTTCATGGAAGTAAGTACCGAGGGACGAGTTGTGATAGCCAATGCTTCACAAACTGAGACCAAAGCTTCATATGCACCAACTCGGATTTCATCTCCCATATGTTCAGAAAACAACATAGCACTTACATACTAAAAGTTAGCATGATTATACGACAAGCTTAATGAAAAAAATGTTTTATCAGCATGGAAAATATTCATGTACAAACTTCTTATGAGAAAATTATTTTCTAGAGAAATGGAGACCAAGTAAGTAAACAGCGAGTAAGAAATCAGTTAAGATGCTTCTAAAACCCTTGTTAAACAATTAAAAAAAATCTAGTGAAATTCCAATAGAGCAAAGGCATATTTTATATGTAACTCATTGTCATTTCAAAACATCAGCATACCTCATCCTGAGGTATTGATGTAGTAACAACATTCCAAGAAAATTCCCATAATAATATGATCACAGAATCAGGAACCATGGTATCCCTCAAATATGCACACCATATTGTGCACTCAGCAACAGTCTTAAGAGCCAAAATCTATTCATAGCTCAAAAGAAAGATGCAGAATATCCATATTTCGGAAGAAAATAAAGATGACTTGGTCCTCCCTTATAAACTTAAAATAACTGCCTCAAAGCAGAGATCACATCAAGAACAATAAAAAGGAACACAGATCTAAAACTGAACCAAATAAAGTGTGAAAATTGGAGGTCAAACCAAGAAAAGTACATCCCTTGAATGGTGGACAGTGGGAGTCTATACAATGCTTCTGAAGCCAATGTCCATAATAAGCCAGCATATGTGAGCAAAAATGTTTCACGAATTCAATTCATTAATACAAAGAAGGAAAGATAATGTTGCGAACATTTATACCTTCCTTATCAATAAGCAATTCTCCCTGCTCTATTTTCCACGTTTTTAAGGAGGTTGTTCCCACAAATTAGCATCATCCTTGATGCTTTAATGATTAATCTATAGTGCCCCGCCAGCTAATGTTAGTCCAAAATGGATTTGATTGTAGACTCACCTTATTTCTTATTCCTAGCAAACACATTACTATTTTTCCTCAATGTATCACTATGATATATAATTCATTTCAATATTAGAGTACTTCCAAGTTTCAATGCTCTGTATGATCATTAGAATTATTGTCGAGTAGAAACACAAGAGCAGACTTGCAATCATTCAATTTTTCACACAAAAAAGCTTTGCAACAGACCCGTGGGCCAATCCTAGGGCTACCAAGTTGATCATGCACTGGTACTTTTAGGGTCATAGATGATGATGCAGTTGGTCCCACTGCATCCACTTTGAGCATTAATACAGACATATGATACAAACTTGTGTCTTTGAGAACAAAATTTTGGTTTGATGTGTGCTACCCTTCATACTGTATGAGGCCCTATTTTTTATGATTTTCATCACACACATCTGTGATTTTCAGGTTGATGGGGCAGTGGATTGGCACAGGGGGCATAATTGGTATACCTTGTTAAATGATATGTATTTTATTCATGGTTGGCTTATTCATCATGGCCCATGACCTTCCAGGATGAGTACATGTTAATTATTACGGATATCCCATCTATGGTACCAATGATGAGGCTGACCTTCCTAGGGTTCAAATTGCAAATTTTTTACCTCTTGCACAGCCAGGCATGCTGGAGGTAAATGCAGAAAAAATCATGACTAATTTACAACCATATTTTTTCATGGATAGTTACTTCATATTTTTTTCAGCATATGGGGTACATGCCTAGCTACGCAGAAGCTTCCCCCCACTTCGCAATCCCACTCCTGAAGCTTGATTCAGAGGGGAGCATGCTCCTAGAACGATTATCCATGCTCCCGAAACAACTCCTAGTGCTCTTGGAACAATTCTTGTTGCTACTAGACCACAAGAGAAGAAATTAGAAATTGCTTGTTTTAAAATCCTTAAGAAAGCTTAGTAGACAGTATAATTATTATTTTTTTCAAATTAGAATCTAGCTTTGAGAACTTAGAATTATTTGTCTTTTGTAAACAATATATGACAGTTGAATTTTGAACCATTGATTGCATATTACAACTCTTTGGTCAAAATTGGTTGCTAAAATCAAGGAAGTTGGTTATTAGAATTGAGGAGATTAGTTATCTCTCTCAAAGCATAATTAGGACAAGATGGGAGGAGAAGTTGTGTAAGGAAACACCAAGGAAGTTGTCTAAGGCATGCACCAAGGAAGTGCAACAAGGTGTCAGGGTCTATGCATAGGTCAAATTCCATTTTCTGAATATAACTAATACATAATGAAAACACACTCTTCAGTATAAATACTCTTCACAAAACCAACAGATTCCCTGTTTCTACTTCGATGAAATAAAGTCTTACTTGTTAAGTATATCCACAAAAAGAGTTGCAGGTCAACTATTTCCTCCTGTGACATTATCCATTTGCTGAGCAGCGTTAGCTATCCTTATAGCCCTTTTAAGACAAATTAGATCTTCCAATCCACATATAAATTGTCCCACATCTCAAAAATTGAGTCGATAAGAATAATAAATGGCTTACCTTTCTCCATCCTTTACTCCACCCTCGTCTTCAACCCAGAGAAGGTGAGAAAATACATATACAACTTTGCACTGGTCCTGCTTTTTAAGAAGCTTTGTCGAGTACTGGAAAATCAAATTAAGAAATCAAACAATCAACTTGCATATGCTTCAAATAGAATATTCTCCCTAGTCACTAAAACCATACATCTTGTAACTCACACTTCAATTTATTAGAGCCCCATCTTGTAACTCACACTTCAGAACCTCTATGGATATTAGATTAATTTTGGTAATATGGTGGATGTCAGATACATGGTTAGCATATATGCTAAAAAAATTTGGTAAAATTGCCATCATTTTGTTGAAGGGACAGATCACTATCTGGTTTTCCTCTATTCTTATCTTTGAAATGTAGAGATAAAATAAATTTCTCCCTCCCAAGCATACTCTCCATGGGCTTCATGCTTGAATCACATCGTATTTCTCACCCATGGCACCTCCTTTCTACTTCTGGAACTAAATATATTGCAAGGTACTTGCAAAAAATGCATCTATGGATGGATCTTGGGTGGCACTCTCACTTTGCATTTATGTAGCAATCAATTCTATAAGATCTCGAATAAGATTGCTTGTGATCTGTGGATTTCCCTTCTCAAAGAAATATAGATACCTAATGTGCATGGTCAATTTTCAATTGCAAAAAGGTGTCAGGGGCTATGCATAGGTCAAATTCCATTGTCTAAATATAACTAATACATAATGAAAACACACTCTTCAGTATCAATATTCTTCACAAAACCAACAGATTCCTTGTGTCTACTTCGATGAAATAAGGTCTTACTTGTTAAGTATCTCCACAAAAAGAGTTGCTGGTCAACTATTTCGTCCCGTGACATTATCCATTTGCTGAGCAGCTTTAGCTATCCTTATAGCCCTTTTAAGGCAAAGTAGAACCCTGATATCAATAGTTGGTTAGATCTGCCAGTCCACATATAAATTGTCCCACATCTCAAAAATTGAGTCGATAAGAATAATAAACGACTTACATTTCTCCATCCTTTACTTCACCCTCGTCTTCGACCTAGAAAAGGTGAGAACATACATAAACAAATTTGCACTGGTCCTGCTTTTTAAGAAGATTTTCCGAGTACTGGACAATCAAATTAAGAAATCAAACAATCAACTTGCATATGCTTCAAATAAAATATTCTCCCTAGTCACTAAACCATCCATCTTGTAACTCACACTTCAATTTATTAGAGCTCGATAAAACTCACACTTCAGAACCTCTATGGATATTAGATTAATTTTGGTAACATGGTGGATGTCAGATACATGCTTAGCATATATGCTAAAAAATTTGGTAAAATTGCCCTCATTATATGCAAGGGAGGGATCACTATCTGGTTTTCCTCTATTCTTATCTTTGAAATGAACAGATAAATTAAATTTCTCCCTCCCAAGACCACTCTCCACGGGCTTCATGCTTGAATCACATCGTATTTCTCACCCATGGCACTTCCTTTCTTCTTCTGGAACTGAATATATCGCAAGCTACTTGCAAAAAATGCATCTACGGATGGATCTTGGGTGGCACTCTCACTTTGCATTTATGTAGCAATCAATTCTATAAGATCTCAAATAATATTGCTCGTGATCTGTGGATTTCCCTTCTCAAATAAATATAGATACCTGATGTGCATGGTCAATTTTCAATTGCAAAACGATGGCAGGGTCTATGCATAGGTCAAATTCCATTGTCCTAGAAACCCAATCTGTACACTGATGGAAAGTTTGCCCTCGTTTTAATACATAATATAGAAGCAACTGTCATCTTTAGACATAATAATAAGAATTTCATACCTTTCCCACATCATATGCGGATAACGGCTTCCCATGTAGTCTCTCTTGTTAGATGTCTAGCCAGTTCATGGCTAAACTTTTCCTTGTAAAGACTCACCTGAAAGGATGGGTAATAATAAACCTGGCTGCCTGTATATATTGATAAAGTACTTGAAAGGTAGAATACAATCTTCAGTGAATAGTGGTCATCTATTTCAATAATGGGTACACAAAATTGTTCTTTAATAGAGTCCTTTAACATGAGGTTCTCATAAAATGAATACCTAAGGAAGCTATATCTGTATATTTATCGCTAAATGCATATAGAATCACCCCAATCTAATATTTTGTAAGATCTGCAACCATCTATTTATAGAATGGGTCCTCTGCAACCCGAACTATGTGCTCTTTATCTACACCATAAATGCATGGATCATCCCCCCTTAGCTTTAGACTTCCAACCCAAGAGAAGGTAAAGTGATCTAAAAAACGAGTAGCTTTCCCCGAAGTTGGCTCTGCTCACATTCCAAAGTACAACTGCTTTCAAAATAAAAAATTAAGAGCCATACTGGCAGAAACTACCATGTGTATGAGATTATCCTTCATAGAAATAGTTGCGATGAATCAAGTAATTAATATGAGGCATACCATGACCATGAAAGCTTCTTTAAGAGCAGGTCCAAAAGTAGACTCGATATTGGTATTTTCTAAGGCTCTGTATGGATAAATACGATGGTACAGTGCAAGCTATGGTCATCCAGACCTTAAAGAACATGGACACTTCTTCTTAGGCACTGGACAAGTATCTCAGGAAAATATTGGGCAGATCCAGAGCAAGAGCCAGAGTAGAGCCTGAGCAAGAGACTAAGACAAAGAAAGAACCGGAGTCGGGTCCTCAAATTATTGAATTTTGGGGATCAAAAAGCTCCAAAGTGAGTAGGTCTAATCCTTAATGCTTGCTGCCACGGATAGGGTGCAAGACATCTTGTACCTCCCTATACTTTGTAATTGAAACTTTGTTTCATTCTCCTCCCAAGTAAGATATAAGTATGGAGTCTTTTTCTTCAACCCATGAAAGTTTTTTCTCGAGTTCAAACTTGTCTGTGTGGTGTGGATGTAATTACTTATGTTGTTGTTGTTATTTCTCTCTGAAATTAACAGTTATGGACATTGTTTAGCAGTATATAGCAGAGTTTTTCATCCACAAGTTTATTTTGCTCAGATTGTGTTAGTTGTAGTGATTTTAATGGTAGATAAGTGTTGCCACACCGTTAGTTCCATGAAGACACACACAGGAAATGTCAAAACTCAGTTAAAGAGCCGTGAGTGTTTCTTAATGCACAATCAAGGGAAATTGGATGATGAGTGTATGTGAGGCGAAGAGTAGTGTTACCCAGAATATTCTAGTTGGTACCAAACAAGCATCTGTCAACAAGTGGTGATTCCAAACCTGGCAGTGAATACTGTGAGCCCGTCCATCCAACCGCAACTAGGTTGTTCTCTGACCACCCCACATAATCCATCCCATCTAGCAGTTATTCCATGATAAAGGTAATCTTTTTCAAATTCTTTTGATCATCAAATGCTATTAGGGGTTTTGAACATGTACCTGTTCCACGGGAACTATATGGCTCCAATCGTCCGCCATCATAAGCATAAACCTGACCGCAAAAATCACCATCGCCTACATCAAAACCAGTCATGTCGTAACCTGCATTTTTTCCAATAGGGGTTTCATAATAAGAGTAATCTCTGTCATCGCTGGTGCATATGCCCTCTCTATCACATCTAGTCATTTTTTCAATGAGCGCCTTTCTTGCTAGGTTTATCCATGGCTCTCTGCAGTGGGCTCATTTGTGGTCACATTTTAATGAGCATGTTGAAGTCCCAAAGTAGGTCACGACCTGAGATTCCTCCATGGCTATCCTGCTCTCTTCTTCCGCGAAAATGACAAAGGGAGGCAATTTTGATAGAATTTGGCACCCACCAACTTTGAGATTTTTATTATTTTTTGAATTTAGGGTAATGGATTTTTTTCAATTTTTAATATAACTATAGTTTCATGGATAGTTTTTGGTGGCTATAACACTCAATAAACAATACTAAGCTACAAAGAAATTAGTTGATGGAAGCAATGAAATCACAATTGTGTGTCAAAATGGGAGCTTTATCACAATTGCATGTCAAAACACAAGCTTTATGGATTATTACTGTATTTTTTGCTTTATATTCATATGTTTTACTTTTTTGACCACTTTATTGCATGTCAAAACACAAGCTTTATGGATTATTATTGTATTTTTGCTTTATATTCATATGTTTTACTTTCTTGACCACTTTAGAACAATTAATAACAACCCATATGCTACCTTCCAATGACTCTCCAATCACCTCAATAGCAATGCCCATGGAATGTGTAGCAACTAGTATACTTCCACCACTACAATGGTTAATTGAACAATGCAAATACATAAACAAGGTGGATGCTATAGATGGACATAGCATTAGATGTGGAAGATGTAAGGTATGGATCATTGAAATTTGACTAGAGGGTTATCTTGGAAATGAAAAGGATTTCAACAAGCTAAGCACTTTAGAGAATCTGGGTTTCTAGAACAAGCAACTAAGCAAGTTGTTGTTGAGTTTCAAAGGGATAGAATAGTTGTAGCATGGCTTTATTATATCTAGGTGGGGTGGATATGGACTAATAGGACATAACATAGTGGAAAAAAATATTGTTGGAGATACATTAAATAAGAATGAAAATCCAACATTAAATCAATATGGAGGAATGGTGGCAAGTGGTGTCAAATAAGGACTACAATGGACTTTGGTTAACAAGCACTCTGAAAACTCATCTCATATAAAGAGCTATATTTTATGTCTCAAAGACATCTAGGCCTGCACAAATTATTCCCAACTAGGAAATAAAAAGCCATCCATCTTTTAAATCACAAAACGGTGAGGGTGCTCCATCATAATCCATCTCTGCTCAACTCTCCTTGCAATCTAGGCTAACCCTCACTCACAAATGTGAGTTAGTGGAGATGAACTAATTTAAATATGAGCATGAAATCAAGAAATATGATAAATCCCAAATAATTCCACTAAGATACTAACACAACACAACTAAACCATGAAGATGGCCCATGCACCTAACACACCCAACCCATGCAATGGATTTATGCACCTTGGAAGCTTCAAACTCTAACCCCCTCAGCCCATACCTAACCTTAATATATTATAACCCCTAATTGACTAGCATGCTAACCCATACTTAGATTCTAAGGTGATACTAATGACCTAATGGATTCATGGGATGTATATGATTCTTGAGGTCCATTTCTTGCTATATGGCTAAAAGTTGGGGTCTTAATAATTTTGTCTATGGGACTTATGGGTCATACATGGTTCCTAATTCCTCCACAAGATCCCTAAATAATTAAAATTCAGTACAAGTAAGATATCTTGGTCATGTTCAAGTTTAACACACCATTAATAGTTTTAAGGGTCTAAGTCATGCTCTAGGGACAAAAGGGAGGGTATTAAGTGATACTATTTGTGTACATGGTTGATGGGATATGCATAGGGATAAAGGACATGACACAAGCCCCACATAGTAAACACTTTCCCTATGAGCAAGATATCATGGCCATTTTGAGGTATAGTATACCATGGATGGTTATTCAAACATAAACCATGGTACATGGCCAAAATTCCTGGTCTTAGATCATAACATTAGTTTTCGAGGTTGAAGGGCCATCCATAAGGCCCAAATCCACAACTAATCCTTGCATTCATAATATTTATCATGTAAGGGAGATATTTTTTAAGGTATAAAAATTTGTAGATAGTTCTGAATTCCTAGGCCATGGTATTTAGGGATCATGGGCCATGCATGATGTCCTAAAGCACCATATAGGCCCGACATAGGGTATATTTAGCACATGAGTTAGATGTCCTATCCATTTCAATGAATGAGCCACTAGAGCTAGTTCCTAGAAGCCATTCCATGTAAAAAGAGCATGGTGCTAATTTCATGGCTTGGCACTGCAAACATGGTTTGGATGGCCTAAGCCATTGTCCAACTTTAAAATATAGATTCTTACAAAAAAATTCCTATAACTCATGGGCTATGCACGAGGTCTCGGGGAATTAGATAGTCCCCATGTAGGGAATTAGATAGTTCCCATAATCACCTTGATGATTTATATTATGACATGTATATAATCTTAAACACAACACTACAAGGTGCTTATGTTGTGCCACCCACAACATCAACCCGAGTGGTGAATTCCCAATTTTTTTTGGCAAAATGTATGAGTCTCATATTAATGTATGTTATTTCATATTTTTATTATATATTTAGATTTGTACTTTGGGGTTGGTCAAAGGTTCAAGGCATGTTAAGATTTGTTTTTTAAGGAAAGTATCGATGATAGGGACTAATATTGGCCATTATAGATCTGTGGAATGTAAAATTTTTGGATCTTCAAACTTTGAGACATTACAAATGCCTTTAGATATTTGCATGTTTTACATTTTCATGACATCTTTATTGGCGATTGGCATCCTGGTCATACACAACAGAAGTGCATAAACACATGTTCTTAAGGTATGCACATGCAAAGTGATGAAGTGTGTGTAGAAATTCTAGAACTTGTTATATGGAAAATGGGATCAAATGGGATCAAATAAAGGTTCAATGGGAGGCCATCTGCCATCCTATTGAGGAAAATATGGTAATTGAGACTAAAACGTACAAGCTAAAATTATAACATTAATGTGTTGAGGCTTCAGCATGCCCATGTTAAATGATTTTGGGATTTGGCCTCCTACTCCTCCTTTATCTGGCTGCAAGGAATTTTTCAACGGGGATTCTCAGGAACAGGGTTGTTTTTGTGGTGTTGGGGCTCTCATTATTTTGGAGCTAGATCGTCACTTTAATTTATGGTTAAATTGCGGTTGATCGGGGACCAATACAAGAGGAGATTTATTGGCTCTCTAGCCTGTCCTCTTTTTGGCCAATTCTCAGCATCTTTCTTTACACCATATTGTTGGTGGCTCTAAATTGACTTATACTAGTTGATTGGGTGAAAGGTCTGTGCTCTTTAAAGAATATGGAGCTCTCTGCATCTTGGATGGATCATGTTAATCTTCGACTGCTCAAGGCCTTTCCTGATGTCTCTATCATGAATATCTTCAAGGATTTCAATACACATGCAAACGCTTTATCCAGACATGGTCTTGTGGCCTTAGAGGGGTTTATTCATTTTCAGGAATAGTGCAGGCCATGTCTACTTTTTTCCACGGGTATTTTTCCTGTTTTTGGCTCATAGATGGAGACCTTTCTCCTCATTTCTATTTTTTTGTACTTAGCGGTTATATATACATTTCCTCTTTTATTTTTGATTTGTTTCCCCATTAATGACTTTTCCCTCCATCTACATTGTTAAAATTTAGTAAAATATTGTAATTTTCCATTGTTAGTGTGAAACAACTAAAAATGACTATCATAAGTGACTAATTCACATTAATCGTTGTTAGCTAGTCATATTTATATTCCTGTGACTAAATTAGTCATTTATGTTAGTCATTTTTATTTAGTCACTTGTTATCTAGTCATATATTTTATCCCGTGACTAAATTAGTTGCTTATCTTAGTCATTTTTTGTTGGCTTATTTAAAATTGCTCAATTTTAGTCGTTTATCCCTTGAAAAAATAGTGGTGACTAACTTTTTTAGTCACCTAGTCACTTATCTCTCATTTTGTACTAGTGGCTCTTGTACTCATTGGGAGAGCTTCATATGATGTATTTATGATTGTAATAGCTTAATATCCTATGTTATTCATATTCAAAAAGTCTTAGTTCGAAATACCCACTGATTATGTGCAAAAATGTTGATTAATGAGAAAACAATGTCCATTTCCCCACTACATTGATGTATTTCATTATAATGCCGATGATTTCGAATTAATGGATGATTCTATGATACATTTGTGATTAATAGACTGACATGGATGTATTTTACAAGTTTCATGTACTGTACTTGAGCATTTGAAGTATTTTTACTCAATTTAATTGCATTGGGAGAAGAAATGGTGCCATTTCCCCAAGGGTCGAATTGGTGATTTTTGCAACTACATGAGAGAGGGTTGGAACAGATATATTAATCAATTAATGGTGAAAATGAGACATTAATAACATCCTTAATACATTCCATACCTCTGTTCATAAATTCGAAGGAGTTTGGAAGCATTTGGGAGGCCATTTTAAGTGTTTACCCAGTGGGGATTTGATGCACAAATTACTAGTAAAATTGCATACTTGAACCAGAATATTAAGAGAGTTTGCAGAGGTCTTTTGGTGGCCATATATCATCCCTGAACATAATATTTAAGTCCTAATATCATTCATACACCTTCCTTGAATATTTGGGACCATTTGGAGCAAAATTGGGACCTGGGCATCAAAACTGGTCAAAGGTCGAAATTGGGGAAAAAATGGAAAATTGGGCATTTTTATAAAAATTGAAAAAGGGACATTACATCACTTTAAGACATCTCACCATGTCTAGCGACGATGCAATCCAAATCAACTTACAGGATGATTAATCCTTATCACTTTAAGACATCTCACCATGTTTAGGGACGATGCAATCCTAATCTACTTACAAGATGATTAATACTTATCACTTTAGGACATAATTCTAAGGACGATGCAATCCTAATCCACTTACGGGATGATCAATCCCTATCACATTAGGACATGAGCCCAAGGACGATGCAATCCTGATCCACTTACGGGATGATCAATCCCTATCACTTTAGGACATGAGTCCAAGGACGATGCAATCCTGATCCACTTACAGGATGATCAATCCCTATCACTTTAGGACATGAGTCCAAGGACGATACAATCCCACTAGTCCTCTTAGACAAAATCTAAGTACCACTTCATCGACCTCATCGTCAGAACATGTAACCTCATCATCAACCTCATCGTCGGAACATGTATCCTCATCATCAATACATGTATCCTCATCATCGATACAAGTATCCACATCATCAATACAAGTATCCTCATCATCGATACAAGTATCCACATGATCGATACAGTATCCTCATCATCGATACAAATATCCTCATCATCGATACAGTATCCTCATCAATACAGGTATCCTCATCATCGGCCTTACCGTCGATATAGGAAATCTCATCATTGATATAGGTATCCATATCGATACTAGTATCCAAGTATCATCATCGACCATATAACTCCCCCTTTCGAGGAGGGTCCTTCTAAACTACACCAAGCTTGTCTCGGAAATACTCAAACTTTACTCGAGACAGAGGTTTGGTCAATACATCAACAACTTGTTCGTTAGTGCTCACATACTCGAGCTTGATAGCTCCTTTCTACACCATATCCTGTATATAAAAATATCGGATCTCTATGTGATTTGACTTATCATGGAACACTGGATTCTCTGTTATCTTGATACAACTCTGGTTGTCACACAGGATCATAGTGGAGTCCATCTCTAAGTCAAATAATCTTGATAACAACTTCCGAAGCCATAACGCTTCACAACTACCAGATCAAGCAACTATATATTCTACTTCAGCTGTGCTGAGAGCCACACTAGAATGCTTCCTACTAAACCATGAGATCATGGCATATCCCAGAAAATAACATCCGCCCGATGTGCTCTTCCTATCTGATACACTTCATGCCCAATCAACATCTGTGTAGCCATACAATCTGAAGTCATGATCTCCAAGATAACATAGACCAAAGTCTATCGTACCCTTTAGGTACCTCATCACATGCTTTGTAGCTATCAGGTGAACACGCCTAGGTTCCACTAGATATTGACTCAAGGTGTTCACAACAAAGCATATATTTGGCCTAGCATTCGTCAGATACATCAATGACCCAATAATATGTCTGTACAGAGTCACATCCACTAACTCTGATGAGTCATCAGCTAACAACTTCAAGTTGGAATCCATGGGAGTGGCCATGGCTTTTTCATTCTAACATATCAAATATTTTCCCTAGTTGATAAATATTCCTTCTGGTCCTTGCTATACTTCCAGACCTAGGAAGTAATGCATCAATCCGAGATCTTTCATCTCAAATTCTGTATCTAGCTTCTTCTTGATTTCCATGATCTGTTTCTCATTCCCTGTCAGAAAGAGATCATCCACATACAGTAATAGTATGACAAGTTCATCATCCATAACCTTAAGATAAAGGTTAGGATCAACTTTACTTTTGGTAAAGCCCAAGCTTGTCAAGAAGCTATCAATTCTCCCTCTGTGACTGAACATCATTCACACTCTGCATTGAGTGATCTTCTACATATCTATCTGTGCCATCTCTTGTCAGATGGGTCTACTGATATGAGCCTCAAGATCATTCAAACTCTGTGGTGAGTTCCTTCTGGAGTCCATCTAAGAGAAGAATGTGATTTGTATATAGACACCATCTTAAACCTTGTAGCAAAGGTTGAAATCTGTATCACCCATGGTGATCATTAAGCTCATCAAATGACTATCAATCCTGGGTACTCGTACAAAGATTTCTTCAATTGAATCCTGGGAGTTTTCTCGATTTGCACTTCTTCTTCAATTACACCATTAAGAAAACGGTATTATCTAGCCACTTGGAGAAAACATCTCGTCATGATCCTCTTCCTCTTTCTAAGAGAATCTTCTAGCCACGATCCTTCTATAGTATGTTTGATTTGTAAGTCTTCTTGTTGAACATCCATCACTTGTTCGGTGTTCATCATTCTTCATGATCTTTCCTACAAATCAAAGTTAATTACATGATTAGTAATACTTCATAATCATCAAATCATGTTGACATGATAACCTATTATGCATACAGATATGATTCACATAGTTATGCAACTATCTTGACCAATACTTTGGCACAACACTTTTCCATATCCTGTATGCATACAGTGGTTATCTAGATGCCTTCCATCTCTACCAGAACATACTATCAAGAGCATGCACAGCTCTCAGCATGTCAGCAAAGAGGTTTCATTCTAGATAAACAATAATGGAATGTTTGTCCAACTTACCCATCATATGCATATTAGTAGTATACTGTTCAATGCTATATGAATTCTTACACTATGCATGATATATTCTAGGAATACAAATATGCATACAACTATTACAAGCAATATCATTTACTATTTCAGAGATTCAAATAACAACTCAAATACTTATCTTTTATGTTTGTGTGGTTCCCTCCCGCTTGATCTCTATATGTCTTTGAACTTCTATTCATTCTGTACCACTATGCATGCTTAAGTTTGCACTAGTGTCATCCTCATGATCTCATACATAAACATACATTCATTAGTATAATCTCAATACTATCAAAACATTATAATTCGAAATAATTTTAAGTATGTATGGTCATGATCATTTCATACACAGGTATACTTACCTGAGATCCTAACAAAGTAGGATTCTAACTTGATATAGGAAAACATACCTGGATTATCAAGCTTGGTTATGTCTTAACATACCCAAACAATATCTTCTTTGTTCTCTTCAATGATTTAGAGACCTTGTGCTAGAACCTGCATATCTCATAGGTTAAGCATAGTAGAACAAAGTCATACATACCTTGTAAGTAGAGCTTCTATGTGGTCAAATACTATGGATGAGTCTTTGTCTCCATGTCATCATGGTTATAGAACTCGATTTGTCTTTCTTGATGTACCTTTCATGTTAGTAGGCAACATTATCCTCATACAACACCACAAGTGCATTAGTACAATCATAAGTGTCATAAACCTAATCAATGAATGTCTTCTATCACTTCACATGCATTCATTATCAAACAATCATAATTGTACTAACCCCAATAGCATGAAGACAAACATATTATGAACTTAATCAAGAATCAGATTTCAAAACATACCTGTGTCTTCTCAAGTCATACCTGTAGAGTAATCTTATGTATAAGGGTAAAACCCTAACCATCGAAGGTAGATCACTTGTAAACATATTATGTATCTTGGTTCTAGGATGATAGGATATCAGTGCCATTTAATCCTTCTTCATTGTTTCTCTATGAGTCTCCCAACTTTGCTAGGGTTTCTTCTTACTTGGAAACCCTAATCTTCAATCTCCTTCCTTCCACAACATTCTGATGGAGGATCAATATATATGATGAATGGATTCCAAATCCATTATCAAATCTTCCAATGTTGTATTAGGTGTCTCAAACATTGTGTCAGGTCCTTCTAGACTTGAGAACTGAAAACCCTAAGTGAGAGCTTCTTCCTCCTCATATTAAATTTCCTCCGTTTAGCCATTTCAAATGGGCCGTATTGTTTTTGGTGCAACTTTGAAATTGCAGATCTGTAGGGTCTGAAACTTTGGTCTGTGGTATCCTGACCTGTCATCTTTCCAACCCCATAGGTCTGACCTCAAATGGATTCTCTGAGAGAGAGAGTTATGCCAAATGTCGCAACGTGACCTGTTTATGGGATGAAACAATATAGCGAACTTGTATGGAGTTCCACATGTCACTGTTTCAACTTTGGCCTCTGAAAAGCATACCTGTGAAACTACAGTCCGTTCCCTACCTGTCACTTTTTACGAAATTTCATTTGGATATTCATAGCCTGAGATATGACCTTTTTTCCTAGGTCACCTGTTTATGACTGACATCTGGAAGAGGCATAAACCCTAACTTGTATGGATCATAAATCACAAAGTACAATGAATATGAGGATGTCCTTTGGACACAAGGTACAGGAGGATGTTATCTACGACCTGTAGAAGTTTTAGATCATGAACCTTCGCTAAAATGGATTTATAACGAAAGTCCCACGATGACTAATTTTTGCTATATAAAACCCTAACTTTCAAATTGTCGCAAGTGAGACAAGTGTCGTAAGTGCCATAAATTTCCTTCCTTCAGGATAGCTCTGATACCATGTTAATATTTAATATGATAAGATATAAAATATCATTATTACATTCCATTTCACAACAATAGCTTATACAGGATCATTGAAAGAACAACAAGCACAACATAAACACAAGAGACACAATTTATCCTGGGAAACCCTCATGGGATAGAAAACCCAGCAAAGCTTCCTCAATATAGATGACCATCAAATACAAATATGTAATCCCCAAACATGAGCTCCTTATCCTCCATAGCAGATCTCTCTCTCACCTATGCGCCAATCACAAGTGAGTGAATGTGTGTTAAATGAGTAACACACCTCCTCTATTTATACACAACTCTGACTTGATTTTTACACTAACTAGGTCGGCCCCAACTTAACCACTTAACATAATGTTGACTGGGCCGACCCCGCTAGGGTGGTCTAATAACCCTTTAATCCACATAACTCATACAGGGCCGACCCCACTAGGGAAGTCTAATAACCCAAGTTACCACATTCTCCACGGAGGAATAAAACATCTCCAGATATATAATAGGGTCTCCACGGAGGAATGAAACATCTCTGAAATAATAAAGTACAAATATAGTATTCTTAGAAGTTACAATATCTCAACAAAGTACTTCCCTCTAAAATTATCCACAAATAGTTCCCATGGAACATGTCTGGGGTAAGGTGCAACTGTCTTTCTTAGTGTCCCCACTAATTCAAAGCACTGTCCTTCAGTTGAAATATGGCTATTTTGGATTTGGAAGTGGAACTATGCTCTTGCAATGCTAAACACCTGGTCATCCCCTCCAACCATACCTCTACTCGTACCCCTGCATGACTCCCCGAAAACTATGGAAGCTTGATTTTCTAAAGCTCCATCATGATGTCTTGATGAGGAGGTCTCTACACTATGTTCAATGCTACTTCAGGATTTCCCTCCCTCAATCACAAGACCTACACCTATACCTCTGGTGTAACACCTACCCTTTGAATTCCCCTCTGTGTGTAATTTATTTCCTGCACAGAGCGCAAAATGAGAATTATCTCTGGCAATGGTCCCGACGCATTATGTTCAGGCATTGTCATTGCCCGACCTCACCCCTGACCTTCTCACGTCCTTACCATGCTTATCTTGTATCATGGAATAAATCGTCATTAGTACACGTTTTAGGTTTTAAATATGTCACTATTAAACACATACCCAAAAATACTAGAGTGAGTGAATGTTTCTTTCTTTCTTTGCTCGTAAACAAGCTTTACCTAATACTGAGGCAAATGCCTGAAAGGGTAAGGTTACGAAGGAACTACTACATCCCTACGCCGACATCACCATTTGTGAGTCATGAGTAAGACACTATGTCTTATGTTAGGTGTGGTGTTGCATCGTCCTTGTGGCTTAGGAGGCCACTAACGACCACACCTATTGAGGGGTTACACTCGTTGTGATCCCCACATAAAACCTTCCGCTTCACTTAATTTAACGTAGTTGTTGTTTTTTTTCTTCTTTTTTTTAAACTCACGTCGCCTCCTAACCCTGTAACCATGTTTATATCCTAATTTTAAATCCTATATATATATATATATATATATATATATATATATATATATATTTTGAATCCTAATGAAGATTGACCTAAACATATGATTATCCACATAGACATAAGCAATTTTATACAAATTATATTTTATAACATATTTATGAAAAAAAATTAATTACTTAATTTAAAATATATAACAATTTATCAAATTTAAATTTTAAACATATTTAATAAATCTAAATATTCAAATTAAAATATATAACAATCTATAAAATTTAATTTTTAAAGCATTTTTAATATTTTTTTAAATATTTCAATTTGGAATATATAACAATTTATAAATTTTAAATTTAATTTAGCTTTTTTTTAAAACATACTAGCCTAGTCCATTGACTAAGTTCAAACTATATAAATATAAAAAGAATTAGATAATTAAACTTATATTATTTTAGGTCTGCATCATAGCCTAATTCCAGTGCATGGCTTGGAGGACGCCTGTATGAGGGAATGGACGTGGGTGTGTGCATGATAGCCACGAGGCGCGCATGCAATATCTTATTAAAAAAATGCAAAACCTAAAAAGGGCAGACCCTCCCAGTGGCGTCATTTCCTCCCAGAGAGAGCAATGGACTCCGTGAGATCTGCAACTGAGCTTCGAGAGGACAACTGATTCGATTGGAAACCTCCATCCCAATGCATGTATTACTGTGGTTCTGTGTCTCCCTTTTTTTTTTGGAGCGATCTTATTTGCAGGGATTAACTCTGCTCTTCCTGTATCGTCACACAGACCTGAGGCGCAACCTCAACGCTCGCACCCTCCTCTCCCAGACTCTCGCACGAGGTATGCTGTATGTGCGGACCCATAGTCCCTCTCCTGCATAGTCTTGCTATGGGATGGCGCCCATGTGCCCTCCTTCTAGTGCACTTGTTTTCTTGGATAGGCTTGAAATTATGTACTTACTAACTTCCAACTACTTGTCCGGTGGTTTGCTACATGCGACCTCCAATTTTTTTTTTCATTAATCCTCATGACACTCAGACCGGTCGGGGGATTTCTGTGGATGAAACTCAGTGGGAGGTCTGAATTTTTATTTATATATATTTTAAACGCGAAGTGCAGGTCATTTGAGTTGTGGGCTCTCCTTGTGGGCTCTCTACTTGGTGAATGGTTTGACTGCTCTGAGCGATGCTTGTATTGGCACTTCGACGGTTGACTCTTAGCGATAAGTATGAAAAAATAGATATTTGTGGTAAGTGTAGATTTAGATCAAATTTACAATACATGTAAATTAAACAATTTTAACATCATATTATTTGCTGAAGTAAATAACATCCAAAGTTTTCTTACAGAATTTAGAAACTAGAAACAATAAATAGAATAAAATCCTGTAGGATAGCCAATCTTTAGGAAACTCAACCACCCAAGTTGATCTGCCACCCTGCCAATTAGGATAGTCTTGCCGACCACCCAGCTCCAAGAATTGCTTCTTGGACCCCCAAGTCCAAGTACAGTCCAACCCGTCTAAAAGTTTTCCCTTTCAGAAATTTCTTCAATGTCAAAAAGATCCCCTTCTCCGAAAATACACCCCCCTCCTTATCTCCCTTCATAATGACTCCCTCCCCCTAAGCATTTACTACCCTTATCTTCCCATTTAATTCCCAACTCCCTGTTCAAAATTATTTATTAGTCGAACAGTCTCATATTCAATTAAGAGCCATAAATAAGATTCTTTTCATTTTACTTTATTAAACAATTATGGACATGGCTCACAATCAAATTTAAAAATTCTTAAAATATGGACCACTGTCACCACCTATATCAATCCTAAGCATTTACTACCCTTATCTTCCCATTTAATTCCCAACTCCTTGTTCAAAATTATTTATTAGTCCAACAATCTTATATTCAATTAAGAGCCATAAATAAGATTCTTTTCATTTTACTTTATTAAACAATTATGGACATGGTTCACAATCAAATTTAAAAATCCTAAAAATATGGACCACTGTCACCACCTATATCAATCATGTCATAGTTATATATTTTTCCATATAATTTCTTCACGACTTTAATTATACAACTATTATTAATTAACTATTTAAGATAATTATTATTAATTCCCAACTTTATCACAACTTAACATAATTATTAATCATAACATATTCATGTTAAACTATAATGTTACATAATACCTTTTAACATAATTATTAAATAACGAAATAATTTCTACATAATTATCTTACAGCTAGGTAATTCAACTTAATGTTGATAGGCCTCTTATCGTTAATGTTGTACACGACATTAATTCAACATCCAAATATTTATTATAATCAATATTTAATTAATAATTATTTATTAATTGATTAATACACTCTTAGCATCACTAATCATTTATTTAACAAGTATCACATCCCTTAATAATAATTACCCTTTAATTATAATTAAAACTAATTAAAAATTATTAATCAAGTTAATCATAATATTGTTAACACTACTTAACTTCATTAATACTTAGTTAATATTAATTAATCGATTTAATAATAATCTCATTAACATTATTACCATCATTAACATTTATCGAACGGGTTATGAACAATCCTATTAACCACTAACTCATATCATTAACATTATTCCACCCTTATTGACCATAATTTATATTTAACCCTAATCACAATTAATTAAACATTTATTGATAACTTGATGTAATAATATCATTTCATAACTAAATAGATAATAGTAATTATAATGTGATCATTCACAACCACAATGCCTCCAAGTCATATTTTATTAGTATAATAGATAATTCATACAACATACGTAGACGAATTATGTAAGCGTAGCTAATGCTTACATGCATCATGTAGGTACACCAATAGTACTCAAACACACACACATACCACATAATCACATAAGTTACTATTTGTAGACACACACTGATATATGAGTTTGCAATGGCTATTCATTTTACTAACTCAAATCATAGTAACACATGAAACAACATAACATACTGAATTAAGACACAAGAATCAAGTAAGGGTTTTTAGTACACACATAGTAGATTATGTTTCCCTTTTTAAAACTTCGATGACATTCCTATCTACCTACTTCCTTCTACCTAATTCACAACTAACTTCCACATCATATCCTTCCTCTGTTGGACTACCCTGGAGAGTCCACTACATGGCATAATTCCACTTAGAACTTGTAAGTGGAAGTGTCGACCACATTGACCAAGCTTCCCCAACATGCACCCACTAGTCATCATCACACACCTTGGGGAGAACAACATAGCGCAGACCTCCCATAACTCTGGGTTTCGAAGGATAAACGATGGGTAATGCATCCACCTCTCCTATGGAACAAGGGACTATGTCTACATCGACATAGTGACTGCGTTGCGACTGTTGTACTTAGGGTTTGTCATCGAATAACCAATTTGGGCGGTTGTGTTTACTGAACCCCACACCTGCCCACACATCATGATAATAATACAATACTCATGATAAACAATAATGCATCGCTTGCATACCATTTATCTTTTGGAATTCATGTTTGCGAGGTACTCCCACCTCGTAGGATCCAACTACCACTTAGCTCTTTTAACCTGTAGGTTAGTCTCCAACACAAGATCGAGAATATCGTGCAATCATTGACATGTATATACATTTAATTACTAGTGAAAAATAGTTTTTCTATGTACCATGCACCTGGTATCATATCCATCCATTCAATGTATAACTTTTACTTGGTATCCACCTACCCATCATTTATTAAATTTGCATGCTAGATACATAATCAAAACATGAACATAATTCATAATATTAACATCAAACACATATATATAAATTCTACAAAATGATAAATCCATATTTCCACAGTGTCATCAAACTGACGAAGTCTCACAATAATAACCAAATACAACATATAATTATAGTTCAGGTGATAAGGTCAAAATGGGGCATTAGAACCTATGAGGACACCAATCCTCCACGCAAGAACCAACTTGTTGATTTAGTATCCAACATGCGAGGACACGAATCCTCTACGCAAGCACCAACTCACAGTGTTCAGGAACCAACCTGAGTGGAGACACCAATCTCCTTTCCTTTCCCCGTCCAACTGCCTTGAGATATAGATGTTGTTGTATACTAAATTCAAGTCTGTGTGCACTATTATTTTCGCTCTACTTCACTGACTATTGTACTTACTTCTAATGTATTTTGGTTCAAATCTGATCACAAATTCTCTTACACTATATTCTGCTACAGTTCTGTTCTACAATACAGATTCTGTGCACATATACATTCATATGCTTATTGTGCCTTTCTCACAAATTCTCATTTTGTCTATGCGACTACTCCTTGTTTCTCTTCATTTCTTGTAACCTCGTGCACTTCTTCAAATCATATTTCTTCTAATTCCCCTGATCATTTCATCTAATGAAGCTTCCAAATTTAGAATATTACTCCATTTGTTCTTCCAAGCTTATTTCTCATTCATCAACTTCACTCTTATTTATACTCAACTTGTTCAGATAATGTGTCCACAAGTTGTGGCTTCTCTAAATAGTAACACCCATTCTTCCTTTATTTATGGTTAATCTTACCCAAGCATCTACCACTTTTCTTAACCTGCACGAATGAGGTACCATGACTTTGTGGGTGTTGCGCACACTAGTTCATTAGCTTAGTGGGACTTGTGCACTGGAGTACCATGACTAGGTGGGATTAAGAACTTGTGCACATATTCATATATTTCTTCAAACTAGCACATAGACACCAAGTCCAAGAACCTCTTTGGCATCATTGAACAACTTCTTTGACATCAATGACAACACCAAAGTTCAACAATCTCCCCCTTTGCCGTTGATGTCAACACCTTATGAATTTGTGCTCCTTCTAAACATGAATTATTCTATTCTACTTGCACACAATATAGCGCTCCCCCTATATTTATGCCATTTTGATCCATTTATTTGCCACACCACCTTTGATTAGCATTTTTCTTCTATTTTTATTCTTCTTGTGCTTCCTACGCAATTCTCTGTCACTTATACATGCTTCATAGTATCTCTCCCCGTTTGACATCAATGGAAAAGGGATACTCCCCTTGTCTTTATCCTTCATTCCCTTCATTTATTGTTTCATCTACTGTGCTATGCTAAGTTCCCCTTTGTATCACTATCTCTATCAACATGTACATATATCATAGCTACTAAAGGCATGCTCCCCCTGTGCAACTGCACGTTCTCCTTCACCTTGATCTTATGTTCCTGTCATGTATTATGTGATCAATTACATCTAACTTCATGTATCAATGTTGCGTTACAGTTGCTTCTCCTTAGTTTCATTAGTCTCTTGATTTATGTGGATTGCGCTCTTGTGACAACTACTTCTATACGGAACGATTCCTTGCCTGCTTGTCTTTGCGCACAATGCTCTGTTTCAGCTTCCTAGCTTCTTGCTTCCCATTTTTTTGATTTTACTGTGCTATATTTCTTCCATGTCAACCACTTCCTTCAGATATCTCTATGTCAAAAATACTCATGTATCTCTTCACCTTTATGGAATCTCTTATGAATTCTAAATTGCGAGAGACTTTTTGTATAATTAGAATTTTTAATATAATCAACAAATCATTTACTGGTACAACCACATAGTTCCAAGGTTGTTACTTTTGTAGGAATGATGGACTATTGTATTGATGCTGGAAAAAATGCCTATCACTTGAGGCTAATATATTTACACCATTTTTGTAACATTTTCATGTATGAATATCACTTGAACATGTTTGTGTGACTTCTGGCTACATTTTTCTAGTTTCCTTGAATCCACATAGCATTTTGAATTCAAGGGTTTTATTTGCACATTTTGAGAGTCATCAGAATAAGCAACAACTTTCTACTTCCAGAAAAGTATTTTCATTGTTGGCATTGATTTCTCATGTCTATGAAAATGTTTTTACCCATTTTTGTGTGCACATGGGTTTTTGTTGATATTTTGCAAACCTATTCTTACGGCTTGCAATATGTGCACTATTCCCGTTTGATTTTTTTGTTGATATTTGGAAACTTTGAGCTTTATTCCCAAATCCATCACAAGCATAACGTCTTATAGTATAACAATACTTCGCAGTGTGACCATAATACTTGCATCTTAAAAATATATGTGAATTAAACCTTCTCTTATAACAAGGAGCATTGTAATCATTATCATACCTGAATTGAATTTTCTTGGATGATCTAATTTGTTGATTTGCGATTGGAACATGCTTGCTATCATAGATTTTTTTTATCTTATTGTAGCCAAGACTAGACTTGTCTTTTGGTGACCTTTGACTATTCAACATCTCATCCAAAATTAATGAGTTGTTCTTAAACTTAGCTTCATTTTTCATGTTAGAAAGGTCTTTGTCAACCTTTCGATCTGCATAGTCTAGAATTTAACCCATTCATTTCAAAAGAAAGATTCCTTGGATTCGTTAGAGGTTGTTCTTCTATTCTTGATTCATCTAGTTCTTCTTTTAAGTGGGAAATCTCTTGTAGTAACTATTTTGTCAACAACTCATTTTCCTGTTTTGTTTCTTCTACTGATGCTTCCAACAAGAGATTCTTTTCTTCAAGATTCTTAATTGCATTATGTCCATAGGCTAGTTCACTAGTACAAAATAAGAGATAAGTGACCAAAAAAACGACCAAAATCCACATATAAATGACCATTTTTGAGTTGGTGACCACTGGTAGCAAATTAGTGGCCATATATCACGCAACCAAAAATGTGGTCATATTTAGCTTGGTCATTTATAGCTTATCTTGTGGTCATATATTTGGTCGTATATTTGGTCATTAATTTGGTAATATATTTGGTCATTAATGGTCATGTGATAAATGACCGCTAATTTTCTACCAGCGATCGCCAACTCAAAAGTGGTCATTTATATGCATATTTTGGTCATTTTTTTGTCACTTATCTCTCATGTTGTAATGGTGGTTGTTTATATGCAAATTTTGGTCATTTTTTTAGTCATTTATCTCTTTTTAGTGGTTTTAGAATATAAATAGGGCATGGTGGAATTGAACCACCAACCTCTTGCTTATAAGGCAGGTGCTCTACCATTGAGCTAGCACCCTTAAATAGAACACAGGAGCTTGAAAGATGAGCATTTGTTTGCGTGTTGTGGATAGCTTCTTGCCCCTGTATCATGTACCATGAAAAATACCTCATGTTAGTTTAAAAGATAATAAAATTGTAATTATAATAAAAGCACCACATTACTTTCCCAATATCTGTCACACCTTTCATACTGTGTTTGGTAGCAAAGAATAAAAAATTGATTGTTTGTCAATTCTTATATCCATATATTGACTTTCCCAGAGCCATTGACATTTACAACAGGATAAAAAATCCCTACTAAACAAATGTGAGACCCTTCAATAGGAAAATATTTTGAGAATTTTCATTGGGGGCATCCAAAAAAATGACTGATAAAACATGTATGCAAGTATCAATGTAGAACAAATATTTGGCATTTTGGAGAATTAGAGAAACAAAAAAGGGAGGTGAGTCTATGGCTCTACAATTGCCACCACTGTAAGAGTTTATAGTGCATATATGTAGAAGTGCCCAAGGAGGTACTGTAGTGCAACTTGAGCAGCAATATCAACAATGTTGTGAAGCCAAAAGGAGCATGCCTATGGGGCATCCTCAATGCCCTTTAGGGACTCTCAAAGAGAGGAGTTAGAGGTGAGGGGGGGAGAAATCCTTCTTCCCGTGTTTGCAGTAAAATAAGAAACTCTAGGGAAGGGGTGTCTTGTTTGAATGCAGGCTCTGTTATATGATTTAAACACTTTCTTGAGCTCATGATGCAATTAAAGCATGCCAAACACTATGTGCAGATAATAAGTAGCCTAACACTTATTGGCAAATTATTTGGCATTTTTCTAAAATAAATTAATAATAAAAAAATGTGTGAAACCTGAGCTAAAGTAACTGAAGGCTGCAGATAAAAGGCAAGATCTTCGTTTCCCTGTGAGAGGATTTGTATAGTTATTTCTCCAGAGGAATTTTCGACAATGACCTACACTTCATGCCTGAAATTGGGTTATATTTAAGATATTGGTCCCACAACCATAATAATTTTTAACTCCGCTATAAATCAAATTGCCTTTCCCTCAGATAAGATATTCAATACCATACTTAGAACAGTAGGGAATATGTTGGGATCTTCTTTCAAGATGGCAGAGACCACAGTGGACAAGAAAAATATAGCAACATATGCCAAAAAAGGTGAGGTGACTTGAATAAACAAATCTTATGTATATTGCATTTTAACCACTCTCTTGTAATATGTGGGTTGGTGCGGCTTAAACAGAAAGCGCACTACAGAAGATGAAAAATAGTGACCACTCAATCAAATTATCTAGAAGGGACCATATATACAGACTTAACTCCACCCCGATGACCCTCATTCAGTTGTACCACAATGACATGATTCCATCAGGTCACCATCATACTCACAATAATAAGAAGAATAAAGTCAATAGACTTGCTTCTAGCAATCACAATTTATATCATGGGCTAGGCAAAATTGAAGAAGTAAAAGATGTATCTGAAATCAAAAATCAAATTCTTCCCTGTATAGAAAAAATAGTTTACAATATTTGTAATTTTAACTGGGGTGGTTTCTTGCAAGATATCGATAACAACTGCCTGATATCTCTCTCTTCAAGCCACGAGACTTTGAAACAAAATTTTTGATGAATTATAGCAATTTTGTATTCCATATACTTGTGTGTGTGGAGAGGTTATGTTTATAGCCAATGAAAAAAATGAATCTAAATGATGGAAGAAAGAGAGACTATATAACTTGGATTGTGATAAAGCACTTAATACATTCTTGGCAATCATCCAGATAAAATCATTCCAAACATGTAAGTTCAGAGAATAAAATATGAATCTTACAAAAAGGGTGATTCCATGAACATGGGTAACTCTTTTTGGCCAAATATGACGGTGAAAAATGGAAATTTTATCCATGTATTAAATTGAAGCCCTCGAAACTCATATTTTCCAAATGAATTTTGACATGTGGTTGAAAAACTAAATGTAGAGAATTATGTTGGCTTTCCAATTATATTTTTTTCGAAATATATCAATGTCATTTATCACGTCGAATTTTCATTTAATGAAACGTGTGTAATTAAAAATTTGAAGAGCAATTAACAAGTAGTTTGTGTTCGTGCACGATAATTTAACGTTAAAGTAATAATTTTTAAAAATGAAATATGTGAACATGATCTAGACAGAATGCACTAGGGCTTACATATTTTTCTTTTATTTTTTCTCAAAAAATGATATTTATTATTATTTTTCAAAACTAACCAATGAATATTTCAGTCGCATTTTGCACACATGTGTGTTCGTGCATGAAATCTTTTGATTGTTTACATAATTTGCAAAACTAAAAATACCCTTTTGAAGAGGATGCGTTTATCTAGGGCTTGTGTATTTTTTCAAATTTTTTGGATGTGTATTTTGAATGTTGTGAATTTATCTTTCAGCTCAATCGAAGTTGTCGGCAGGGTTTTTTAGGGAAAGTTTTAGTAGAAATTTAAAAACAAAAGACATATAAAGATAAAAATTCATAAATTTTATATATCTAGATAGAGGATTCATTGAAGAATCCAATGGTACCAAGTCCGATCATTAATGACTATTTAATGACATGGTTTATCTATGTGGAAGGCAGACAAAACTTTCATTCTACAGTGAAAAGGGCTCTCGGCCTGTTTTTTAAGCAAATGCTCGATCGAGGGTTTTAAAATACCTCGATCGAGGGTTTTAACATACCTCGATCGAGGGTTTAACGACACCTTGATCAAGGGTTTAACAACATCTTGATCGAGGTATTTTAAACTCGATCGAGGGCCTAAAACGAGCCTTTTTATGTTTTTCAAAAGCTAGATCTAGCTTTTCAAAAGCCAGATTGAGCAAAAGCTATATCGAGCTTTTCAAAACCTAAATCGAGCTTTTCAAAATCTAGATCGAGCTTTTGAAAAGCTAGATCAAGGTCTTGTTTAAACCCTCGATCGAGGTTTTTTAAAACCCTCGATCAAGGTATTTTAGAGCCCTCGATCGAGCTTTTAAAACCTTGACCGAGGGCTCTAAAATACCTTGATCGAGGGTCTGAAAAATAATTTTTTCCATTCTATCCGCCAAAAATGGTGAACCACCTTCGTGGAATCACCCAAAATCTAGACAAAAATGCTATCAGTGTAGCTTGGAAAAGGAAGACAAGGCCTTGAATCTCTTCCTTATGGTTTCCTATCATATTGTTCTGCATAAAGGATAAGCCATCAAATGGTATCAGATCTTTCAGATTAAAAAAAAACATATTTTTTATCAAGAAAGCACACTTTCCAATCAAATAATTTGATCCTCACTGTTTCAAGCTTATGTGGCAACACCCACAAAGATGAATGCCATCTATAGCATAGATCATGAACTAAACTACTAAACTTTGTAGTACCTATGCACCAAGACAAGAAGGAGATAAAGATAAGTTCAAATGAGGTACTGCATAAAACTATGGATGTAACAAAAAATTGAGATGCAAATATCATTACCAAGCAGACTAGCTGCAACGATATCTATTCCACGCACATAATACTTCCCTAAATAATTATATAGCTTGATTGATACATAGATAGATAGTTAACAAAGAATGATCATACTTACCAATATAGTCCATAGGATGAGCATCTAGCAACCACAAAAGTGTCTGATGTGGTATAAATTCTAGCGGTGATCTCGATGTTGACTGCACACCAAAGGAAATCATCCTACTCAAAGCCTCAACCATGTTCAAAGTAACCTGATGTTATTAAATGACAAGTTAAAAGTTTCACCAGACAAGATAAAATAGAAAAAATGAGGTTGGTCGATTCAACACTTAAGAATATGAACCCACAAACTAGCAATTTCCTCACCTAGCAGAAGTCACTGACAAATTAAACTAACTGCAATACAAAATATTAGTAACAATAGGCAAAAAATATGAAAATGTCATTTCTTCTTTGATGGTCCCAAATATTTGTATAGTTTAAAAATATCAAGTAATGGATTTTTCTGTACAATTATTGTTATCAGCAAGAAACAAGAATTATAGAGTTCTTTGTAGCCATGTTAAGTTACAGACAGCTCACCTAATGCTGATCCTTGGTATATGGAAGAAGTCTTTCTGAGAGCGATTTAAGCAATACCAAGTCCAGACACAAACTCTTATGGTCTGATAATGAGAGAATCTGAACCCAAAAATCAAGAGCTGAAGAGGAACAAAAAATCTCAAGTGGAAAGCAATTATCCAAATGATTTGAAGAACATTTGCAGGAACTTGTCAGCATTACAGATCCCTAGATACTTGGATATAACATTGACTTAGATGTAAGTTTATTTCCAAGTAATTTTTTTTCCACCTCAAATATTTCTGAAAGCATGTGCAAAAAGTTAAATATGTCAATAACCCAAATATTAATCTAAAAAAAAGAATTGTTTCCATGACTCTGACTCAAGTTAAAATAATAAGCTTTTTTCCTTGAGAAGGAAGATAAGAAGCTTGCCTTATATATATCTTTGCATTCATTAGCTGCTTTGTGGGACTGATTAGCAGTACCCTCATAATCCAAAGACAAAGCCATGGTTACTCCTGGAATTCAAGGTTAAAAAGGATTAATAATATAACTAAATACCTGGACAACAAAACTTACATACAATTAATATAAAAGAAATAATAAAATCCCTAGTAATAAGCAACTTGTGAGGTGTTTTTAATCCAACAAGATATGGTGTTCCTTCAAGAGGTTAAGTCTGTTGGATTTGAATTAAAATTTAAGATGTTATAAGAATTCCTGCTGGAATGGTCCATTTTGGGCTACGGATCATGAGCAAGGGGGAGGAGGTGTAGTTCTGGCTATCTCTCACTCTCTTCAGAGATTTGCAGTGGATCATGCGTTAGACCTTAATAATAGCTGCATAAAATATATTTAGTGACAAGCCTATTGGCTTGCATCACTGTGACAGTCCTGACATTCATACTCTAAAGCTCCTCCTTTGTTTTAGCATTTAAGTACCTGACCAATACTTGAGCTTTCTGAAGCTTATCCTCCCTGAGAATGGGTTTCGTAGCTGCATTAACTTTAACACCTTGCTTCTCGTGATGCAACAACAAGATTAGTGTGAACAATTTATCATTGGTACAGTTATGTTCTCCAGTAACATACCTTGAACCTCAGGATTGTAAGATTAAAATAATGTATTTATAGACCCTGTAACTAAAATAGAATTTTGAGTACTAGGACTGAATTCAACCAGTTAGAATTTGTGAAAAATGATTGGGTTTGTTGAATGTTACATGCTTTCATATTAGCAAATACCTATAGTAGCAGACAATGTTTTTCCAGAACCCCTATTTGATATTCACAGGTTAAGGCATGTTTATTCCAATTCACAGAACTCTTACCATGCATAAATGACATTTGCAGTTTGTTGAACCAGCGTTTCCTGACAATGGAAGTAACATGTCAGTCCAAAGAAAACACACAAACCACACTTTATAGATGAATTATAATATAATGCAATTGCATCTCTCAAATAAATAGTTCTACAAAACTTAATTTCCTGATGATTCGAAAATGACTCAAATGCACAACTCAGCTAAGGTCAAGAAACATCTTGTAAATTTTTCAATCAGATCTATGCAAAAATCTATTTAAAAGGTAATTTGGATTCTCTTTTCAGATGAAGGATAAGTTTGTACAGAGAAAAAATAATGTCTTCTCCACTTACGTTTTCTCAAAATAGAGACAAGCTTGAGCTACTTGCAAACAAACAATAAATAAATGCCACGGTCCCACAATTAAATCCAGACATATGACAAATGAAATTTGGAGAAGAATCAGTGCCCTCACATAGTCCGCAAAAATTTTACAACATAGACAAGCAATCAATCAAGGGGTATCTATTATGCCAAAATTTCCAGGGACTTTCCACTTAGCCTCATCCTTTATCCCATGTTGTTAGTTTGGAGCAAACCATACTGGAAACATGTTGGACAACCTCAAACTCTGTTTCCTTGGACTCTCACCAGTGAATCAAGAACCTGGTGACATTATCATGTTTTTATGTCTACATGCAAATGCCACATGGATAATTTGACTAATTTCCTACAACCTTTCTTATGCTTTTAAAGAATCTGATCTGTAAAGTGCTCAAGTCATTAGTTATAGATTCAATTACACATATCCCCACTTCATCTACATAGATTGAATCTCCAAATAATGAATTTGGTTTAGCTTTTGCAGAGATGAATTTGGTGCCAATATGTTTTCATAAACTTTTGACTGAAATTGCAGTGTATTAAGAAACTATTTTGAACACAACCTAGTAGTACTAGTAGGGAGAAATGTTAACAACAGAACTAAAGGGCATGATAACTCATTTCCCTCCCCTTTGACCAGTTCTCTTTCAAGGAGATAGATATATATTATTTTTGAAGGAAGGAGAGCACAACGCATTAATTCATCAAGTTACCCATAAATTTGAGTTTTGAAACCCATAGATTTATATACGTTGTCATAAGGATGGAATGATGGGCGTGGATACAAAATGTAAGTTGATAAAAAGCATGAACCTGCATGATCAAATCTATCCCTATTACAGTTCCTATCAGAAGTAAATGGCACCAAAATAGGCAACCCAGTGCCCACGAGGTTAGTTGCAATTTCGACTGGAAATACATGGTCATATACTTTCTGCTTTACAATTTAATGTCCTTGGTATACAGACAACCAGAGATTTGGAAATGTGCAACCAACCCTCGTGATGCCTTGTAGAAGCAAAGCTTTACATGGTTTTCACATCCAACCCACAATTTCCAAACTATGCAGCATAAAGCAAGACTTTGAAGATACAGAAGTGCCTTTTATCCTCATCCTTACCTTCCACAATCCTGGCTTACCAGCTTCACTACATTAGTTTACATTTCCATTGGTGCACAGATCGATACAGCTAGGATCAAACCATATACATATGGGCAGCTAGGAGTGGTATTTCCCATCGCGATAAAGCTACCTACAAGGGTAACAACCAGAAGTAGGAGTTGTCTCAGAGAAATAAAGCACAGGTATACCTGTTGTAACAGCTGGGCTAACAGAATACTTGTACAACTACTCGACTAGCTGCTCTATGACTCACATGGAATCAAGGTAAGCGTAATCATTGGCGCATTAACACGTGAGAAATATGCCTTTCACAATCCTGGCTTACCAGCTTCACTACATAATACAAGAAATAACAGACCAATACCATAGATGACACCTTGAAGGACTTATAATACAAAAAGAGGTGCTATCATAGCTACAGTAACCCTGGCAAGCATAGAGCCAAGTCAAATCTATCACCAAGGAAACCACTAGAGCAGATGAACCCCATTTAGATTGAACACCCACCCGATAAGACCCAATTTAAGGGAAACCTTATGATGAAACATTTTTGGCATTTAAAAACTTTAGCAATGAAGAGAAATGAACCAGATATCGTAGATATCCATCAAATGTGCTTAAAACAACCTTTTTATTAAAGAAATTAACCTTCAAACATACACACAAAGGGGGATTAAAGCCAACCACAGTTGTTTGTAATGAAAAAAGAAAAAGTACAAAGATTGTAATTAGATATTATGCCCTTTGCTGGAAGAATATTATAAGTACAATAGATATTAGAATTCCTATGCATCAAGATCATGATTTGATGGGTACAACGCAGTAGTTTACAGAATGATCACTGCTTGTGCAAGATTTAGATAACAAGGGTTTTGTAGATAGTTTACATCCTTCAGCACCACATAATGGAGGAATCTCTCGCCAAATCATTGATTAAATCATGTTTCTTCGACTAGATTTCCTAGGTCAACTAGGGTATCGCTCTCCCTATAATCCATGATTTAGTCTGAATGTGAGAGGGTTTTATCCATCAGATTCAAAAACTTGCATGGAAGAGACTGTCTCGGGAGACACAAAATCATAGGTTGCGAGCATATCACAGTTTGTTGAAGAGCATATTGCACAAGTGAAATGCAAAAAACTTAAATATGAATCTTCAAATGGCATGGGAATTACACCATGTGTGTGAAGAGTTTGTTGCACTAGATCTGAGCAAATTTGTTGAGAAAATGCTACACTCAGCAGATTACTGAGATCATGGATTGAAGGGTTTAAAGAAAGATTGAATTCAACATGATCACTGCAACTGAAATGAAATCTGAGGAGGAGATCGCTGGGAAGAGATTGATTACTACACTAGATCTACACCAATATTCTCTAAAGCTTGAAAACACTGCATATTAAGTTAAACCTACAGATCTTCACAAAAATCTAGATTTGTAGACAAAGATCATAGATAGATAAATTAAATGTTGGTACCAGTGCTGCTAAATATTGATCTGGAACCTATCAAACAACAACTAGATATGGAACCACTGAGTTGCTTTGTTCCTCTGTAACTGCTCTACCCAGTCAACCTAGAAACCCTAGAGCCCATAAAAACGAACCATTAATCGTAAGACAAAATAACCTCATACAAATGTAGAAAAGAATGAATGCGAAGCATGGAAACTGCACTTCCAGGTTGTATAGATAACTGAGAGAGCGCTTGGAAGGGTCCAATTGAGTCAACCAGGAAGACAGTATAGGGCCAACTTGCTCACATAGAGATTTTTAGTGTTGCTTAAGTAATCCATGAAGATGTGTGAGATCGCCATTGGTAGTTGAAAACCCTTGGACCTGCGCTAGCATGACATCCATGGAATCCATTTTCCCTTCCGTCGTTTGGATCCAATGGATTTTCTTTCAGTTGGATGTCTTTTTATCCTTGGGTCCCCGCAGGGCTATCAAAATCAGATCCCTCACTTACTTTTGATGATATTGGGGAATAATATTTTATCTATTTGGTAGTTAAAATACCCAGTAACAACTTTATTTTATTTATATATACACAATTTTGGTGGTTCATAAAAGATATTTTAACAAAATTATATTTTTATTTTTAAATGGATTTCTTTAATGATTTAATTTTGAATTAAAAATAAATAAATAAATTGTATTTATGTTTTATTTTCTCTATTTGGTAGTTAAAATACCTAGTAACAACTTTATTTAATTTATATATACACAATTTTGGTGGTTCATAAAAGATATTTAACAAAATTATATTTTTATTTTTAAATGGGTTTATTTAATGATTTAATTTTGAATTAAAAATAAATAAAAAATTGTATTTATGTTTCTTTTATTTTATGTAAATATGTAATAGTAACTTGTATTAAAAGTGGGTGGAAATCTTTAGAATATTTTTAAAAAAAATTATAATTTTATAGAATTATATTGTATACAAAATATTCATAAATTTTTTATAACTATAGTGTATGATTGGGGTGGAGTAAGAGTAATTAGGGATATTGTCACTAGGATGATTAGTGCTTTAACATAGAGGATTGTGCTTCACAATTTTTAGTATTGTTAAATAAATATTTTTTGTCTTATGGTATGTAAGATCACTTATTATGCATTTTTTAAGGCTATATTTATAATGGTATTTATTAAAGGCTTAGATCTTGGGTCTCTATGTTAATACAAGCTTGATCTTTCCAATAAACACATAATATGATATTTTACGAAGTGAATAATTGATATTGTTGTAACATTAACATTGCTTGTATTTGTTAGATTTGTTTAATAAAAAATTCTCTCTTTGTCATGGAAGTCTATATAACCAAGCTTACATCTACTTAGTTTAAAGGAGGAAAAATAAGTTCTTTATTTTCCATAGAACCAAGCTTACCTTTAGGGTGTGTGCAAGAAGATGAGGGTCACTTTAGATGCAATGCTACTTTTTTCAAATCTCGTTCCTGATACCTAAAACATAACGCGTTTCTGATATTTACCATCTGCCATGGTAAGACCCGAGCCTAACATGTCATTGGACATGTAGGCTAGGTAACAATAACGCGTACGCGTTATGTAGTTAAAAACGCGTACGCGTTATGTATTTACAAATCGCGTACGCGATATGTAAAACTAAAAATCAATTTAAAAACACAGTCGGCCGATTGCCGACCACCCGCGACACTCACGCATCAGAAACGCGAATAGAGGCGAAATTGACCCTGGACGAGGACGCTTTGTGGCCCACTCAACTATCCGTGTTGCTCGATTTCGCTGGAGGGGAGACAAATTCACCGGTGCATTCTCATCTAGTCAGGTAATTTATTCACCCAAATCATTTTTTTGTGATTTTTTAATCCAAATTACAATTTTTTTATTGTTTAACCTAGTTTTGTAATATTGATCAAATTGGGAATAACCCAATTTGTAATTAAATTCACACCTCAAAATGAAACCCTTTTAAAAAAACTCAAAACTTCATAATCAAACAAAAAATTGAAAAAATTAAAACTCCCCCCTTTCTACAATGTATTCATCTAAGTCACCCGACACGAGGACACGGGACACGAGTGTCCCCACCAGGCTTCAAATTTGAAGCCTTCAGGCCACTTCAAATTTTACCCACACGTCATAGAAGGCCACTTCAAATTTTACCATGCAAAAAAAATTTAATTTCATGGTAAGCCCTTCAATAATTAAATTAACCACTACTGTTTAAAATTGCAACAGAAGGGTAGCTTCAAATTTCACCCATCAACAATTTTTAGTGGGAAATTGGGAATGCGGCTACTAGCTAGGTGACTTGGGAGTGGGACTCGCTTACTCTCCAATATCCACGTGTTCGATCATCCATGGATCATGGACCATTGGGCCTCTAATAATATCATTGAGCAACTTACGTGGACGGGCTTACACTGAGTAGCCCATGGCTTGAACGCTTCGAAGTTCTCGTGTTTGTAGCGAGCGCTTACGTGTTTAACACATTTAATGGCATCAACAAAATTATTAAACCTGGAAGGTGGCTCATACGTGTTGTTGCTAGCGGGCTTACCAAGTTACAAGTTATCACATACCAATTCGTGAATGCTGACTCCGTGAGTTAATTGAGTATTCAATGTATAATATATTATGTTAATATGCCCCCGCGAATTTGGCATTTCAGACAAAATCCACAATCCATAAACTTCTTGTAATGTTGCAGGTTGTTGCTCCTGCCCGTGGCCCCTACCTATAGACCTGTGTTTTCTTTGTTGTATCAAGTTAATCCTACCATCTACGGCTCCCAGCCTCACACCCTGTGTTTTCTTTGTTGTATCAAGTCAATCCTGCAGCTCCCAAGTTCCACCTTTTGTTTTCTTTGTTGTATCAAGTCAATGCTGGAATTCCATGCTTCCATGGCTCCGACCATATTGCATGAATAGAAACAAGCTTTTTCTTATACCCCTATTCCACTGTGGATGAGCTACTTCCAAGTTCCACCTACCCTATCTCCTCCAGTCCTCCAGGATAGTTTGCGGAGCGAAGCTGGCAATGCCAGCCTGCCATAAACATATTTAAAGAAATTCGTTTTCTTTGAGGAGCTCAACTTCAAGGCTGACTAGATTTTTGACATCCTATGAATTTACAGGTCTGCTATATCCACTGAAAAATAAAGCCTCTCAACTTTACTACGTTAGTAAACATTGAAATTTTGATGTACTATTACATTTTCAAATGAAAAGAATAACTTATTATTAATAAAAAAATCAAATCATATTAATATATTAATGAATTTGAATTTAGCTTCCCAATTATATTAAAATAAATTATACATTTTAAATGATCCACAACCAAATATTATACTGAGAAGGAAATGGAAAAAAAGGAATTTCCTCAACCCAACATGCTATTTCCTTATGATGATGCTTTTACGTTTATGATTACCAACCTTGGAATCAGGTTTGGTTATCCGAAGGTGTAATATCTTCTAAGCTAAGTCAATAGGTAGGAATGTTGGTATTGATATAATTATGACAAAGTTTTATAAAGGATTAGGAACAATTCCGTTGGCTTGTAGATGACATATTTATGGATAAAAAGCTTGTTGTTATGAGATAATGACATCATGCCTCAAAAACATGTCCCATACAATCTAATGTTAATGGGCGCTCTACATAGAAATTGGAATGTCAACATTTGTGAGTACAATAAATATGTGGATGATTTTGGCCTACTACAACTTTAATATATTGAGTGGATTGATAACCTTCACAATTATATAAGAGATTGTAGCTATGACTAGGAGGAGAGTTAACAATGCAACAAAATCAAGTAATCGAATTTTGTGCATAAAATGAACATAAGACTCCCACCAAATTTCACTGAATCTACGTCTTAACAAAAGAACTCATCGTTTCACGGGATTCCACCCCATCAATCCTTTTAACAGTAATGGCCATAACAGTTGCTACAACCCTAGCGCGAGAAAAATCAATCGAGCTACGCATGACAATACTTGAAACCAGACTTTTTGAACTCCCTATTACGTCATAGGAATCAATACTACTTTCTCCACAACATGTGGCACCCTCAATATCTTCCATCACCGCAATTTACATTTGATAAAAAACTTGTTCCCAAATAGTAATTACCCCATTCTTTGCTCTAAAAAGGCCTCGGTTAACCTAGAATCCAATCCATACAACATGAACACATCCATATATACACATAGAATAAATATTAATAAATTTCTCATAGCCCTTCAATAGTGTTCAATATCTCATAGCCCTTCATAGTGAAATGGGACCCCACCCTTCAAATTTGATCCCTGGTCCCCACTAGACACGGTGACCCCCGGAATTATGACACGTAGGACACGGTGACCCCCGGAATTAATATATTTTTAAAATATATTAAAATTTAAAAATATAGACATATAGATCATCCAATAAAATTTAACATTTACAATTACAAATATTCAATAGAAATTACATTTACAATTACAAATATGAAATATTCAATAGAAATTAGATCATTCACAAATCACAACACATTTGTCATTCACAATCACAAAACACAATGAGACATTGAGACACATAGATGCAAAATCATCACTGCCTTGATCCTCCTCCTCCATGCCTGAATCAACAAACTCATCACTGCCTTGATCCTCCTCCTCCTCCTCTCTGCCAATCTGACTAACTTACTTTTTAATTGTCAAATGTTTAATTTTAAGTTTTAAATGTATGTAAGTAAATGCCATTAAATTGCTTATGTGAGTTTGATTTAATACATGTTCAATTTTGAAGAGACGTCATTATATACCATGTATATGTTTCTAATGATTTTCGTATTAATGTCTTTATTGCAGTTGCGGCTATGGATGCCAATGCCGAAATATTGATTGAGCTTGCCCAATTGAGGGGCATAAGTGAAGCTTTTAGTGGTGGCGACAGGATTCGCCATTCACTTGCATCAACCTTGGATGCAATTGTGGACACAATTACACAATCTACGAATGTCCTGTATGATATTGCATCTTACAGAGAAAGAAAAAGACAACAATATGCTGATGGACTAGATTACAATGCAGTAAAAAAGCTAAAAATATCCAAAGAGGTTATATTTGCATTGTTTAGGGACCCTCGGACGGGGGAAATCCCTAATGCAAGCAAGCCGCATATCTCCATTGAGTGGTGCACGTTTCAACCATTTGTTGATAACTGGATGGACAGATGGTACATGGTTTTTGATATGCCACCACACAACAACAGGGAAATTCCCTTATATTTCCTTCGAAAGATGTATGCAGAGTTCGTGTTGCATAAACACGTTAACTATTTTGACATCTTACAGTTCCAGGGGATCGGTGGGGGGATGCCCCAAAACCGACCCAATGCCAGGCTTCGAGACCAGGATCGCCCTATCCCTGCACCTCGCAGGCAGTTGCCTGGGCCAGATGTCCCACCAGCACATCGCATTATTCCGCAGACACGGGATGCATTTTTGAGTTTGGCACGGACGGTTGTTCGCCATGGCAGGATGGTTCAACATATGGGTGAGGAAGGGACATCTGTCCCTGGTGTGGTACATACACCAGCTCGTCACCATGCAGGACCATCAGCTAGTGCAGGACCATCAGGACCATCCACTACTGCAGGACCATCAGGACCATCCACTAGTGGAGGACCATCAGCTATTCCCCATCCTAGTACTGATCCTCACGAGTGCACGTCATGTGGTCGTCCCTGCTATGGTATTGCATCAGATGTTGCCTTCAGTGGCTTTTTGAGAGAGGTATCTTGATGGTTAATTGTAATAAATTCTTCATTTATTTTCGTCTTTGTACACATATATATAGTTTGAGCTAATATATTAATTTTGTGAACTTGCAGTTGATGATGATTACCGGCAGTGACGCCCCAGAGCCGGATGTTCCAGACTCGGCAGGCCCATCTTATATACCACCTATTGTCGTATCTCACACCGAGGTAAACATTTTAAAATTTCAGTTTTTTAATACTTGTTAATTTGTTAATTTCCACATACTTTACATTTTAGTTCATTAATGCTATATACGGTCTAATATTTACAATTATTAAACTTGCAGATGGCAGATCCTTCACAGGGGCAAGGTAATGTGGAGGTAGTGCCCATGGTCATACCGTCCCCTGAAACGTCTGGGCTCCAGGTAAACAATTAAAAATGACATTTTTTAAATACATGTTTGTTTGTTGAATCATGCATGTCTAACTACATGAACACTTGCTGACTGTAGGCACCATCCGACACATCTGGCCCATTGCCTGGATTTGCATCTCCCTCCAGGCCATTCGTGAACAAGGGTCGTGTGTATGTGAGGCGTTCTACTCCGAGAAAGACTCCAGCTGCCCACGACCATGGGCTTACTCACACCACGGTAATGTATATCCTTCGATGATATTTGTTGTTTAACTTGAAATCCAGTGCATAAATCGTTTTTGTTAATGTTTGAATTGCATGTTTACTGCAACAGGAACCCGAGTTGTCTGCTGAGAACCTTGCATCGATGGTTGATGCAGCAGTTAGTGCCGCATCTGCAGTGGCGACTGATCACACACAGGTATGTAACTATTTCAACATTATCTTTACATAGTTTATTATTGTTGGACCTATTGTTTATTCATGCATTTCTAACTATTTCAACATTTTTTCATTGTAGCCACCACCAGCAGGAGCAGTGCCTGGCCCCCCTGGTTCAACCATCCTGGATGTTCAACCGACGGCTCCATCTGCTACACAAGCAACACAATCTCCTTTGTCAGTTGAGGTGAGATGTCCTTCAGTGACCAAGTGTTTCATGCACTTTCCATGCACCAGTTGATAATTGTTGAGATAATGTATTAGTGTACATAGTTAGTTGAATTTAACAATTGATATTTAATTTGCAGGATCCAGGGATGCACATTGATCCTAGGGATGTGCCTAGAGGATCAACGTCGGGAAAGAACAAGAGAAAGCTTGAGTTTTGATAGTTTTGGATAGTTTTGGACACATGTGCTTTTGGATACTTTTGTATATATATGTACTTTTCGATACATTCAGTTTTGGAGACATGTACATTGACTTTATTGTGCATGTACTTTTGGAGACATGTACATTGACTTCATTGGATACATGTACTTTTCGATACTTTTGGATATACATGTACTTTTGGAGACATGCACTTTTGGAGACTTTTGGATATACATGTACTTTTGGAGACATGCACTTTTGGATATATATGTACTTTTGGATACATGTACTTGTGTCATTCTAATGTGTTGATTTGTGTGGATTATCTATTACTCATGAATGCACTATGTCAAAAGAACAAACTATTATATTCAAAGGTTTCAACGAATTCACTACATGCATGCACTAATTGGTATCTAATTAAAATTTGTGATTTTGGATGATCATTACAAGTTATGTCAAAGTTCTTGCTCGTGTAATTTAATCAAACTAAATGCAATACAATGTTTTCAAGGTTTCAACGAACTCACTCATGCACACCCATTGCCATCAACTACCAATGAAAGTCTAACATTATGAGGTTCTTCTTAAAAAATGGGTAATATTTCCTTGATGATCGTAAATTGAGAACCATTTGTAGCCAGTCATATAATACCATCTTCACTTATCTTTGTACATGATAATCCATATAATGTGCTATGTTTTTTAACCTAAACAATCATCAAAAACCTAGAATTATAGGGATATGACAAAGAACCTTATGGGGCACCTTATATATTAACCTTGTGTATACATTAGGATCTTTGTCATACCATTGTTTGAAATGTCATTCAATACCTTCAATTTTATCAACATCAAATTAGTAGACAAAGTGACCCATCTTTGATCTCTTGTATAGGCCTTTGTGTGCCTTATCAATAAGATGTACATCATGAATATTATCATAGGTCTCATACATAGGTGCATCCTCATCCATGCAAACAAAGGTGTCATGGATCAACCTATCATCCCTTTATTCTCAATAATATTAGTATCATTATCTTCCATAGGATCAAATTCAACTCCATCACCCCCATTATTACTACTCTAAATTACAGCCTTAGGAGTTTTGATCATGTGTTTTTGTCTCTTTAGGAGTTTTGAAATATTATACTCTTTCAAAAATAATATGGAAGTTCAAATATTTAAAAGTGGCTTAAATTATAAAATGGGCGGAAATTCACCAAGTGTCCCTGAACGGCATTTTCATGCGACTTGCAACTCGACATAACTCGGAAACTGGACGTCGGACCGACGAACCGTCGACTCCGTTGGTCTCCTGGCGTGCGATTACCTCTAGGGGGCCCTCTCCCTCGTCTCCCCATGGCCCAGTGGCTTCATTGTGCATTCATTTCGTAAACTAGGGTTTTGCTCAGTGTAATTGCATGCAATCTCGCATTGGTAGGTCAACTCTGCAAAAACCTCCCCCGAGCCAGTGTTGGCAGTGTTCCCACGTCGGCATTGCCCACACACACTTGCGGGAGCCAACGGCACGCAATCTTCTTGCTCCGTTTGCTTTTTGGCTCCCGGACGGAAATTCACCAAGTGTCCCTGAACGACATTTTCATGCGACTTGCAACTCGACATAACTCGGAAACCGGACGTCAGACCGACGAACCGTCGACTCCGTTGGTCTCCTGGCGTGCGATTACCTCTAGGGGGCCCTCTCCCTCGTCTCCCCATGGCCCAGTGGCTTCATTGTGCATTCATTTCGTAAACTAGGGTTTTGCTCAGTTTAATTGCATGCAATCTCGCATTGGTGGGTCAACTCTGCAAAAACCTCCCCCGAGCCAGAGTTGGCAGTGTTCCCACGTCGGCATTGCCCACACACACTTGCGGGAGCCAACGGCACGTAATCTTCTTGCTCCGTTTGCTTTTTGGCTCCCGGACGGAAATTCACCAAGTGTCCCTGAACGGCATTTTCATGCGACTTGCAACTCGACATAAATCGGAAACCGGACGTCGGACCGACGAACCGTCGACTCCGTTGGTCACCTGGCGTGCGATTACCTCTAGGGGGCCCTCTCCCTTGTCTCCCCATGGCCCAGTGGCTTCATTGTGCATTCATTTCGTAAACTAGGGTTTTGCTCAGTGTAATTGCATGCAATCTCGCATTGGTAGGTCAACTCTGCAAAAACCTCCCCCGAGCCAGTGTTGGCAGTGTTCCCACGTCGGCATTGCCCACACACACTTGCGGGAGCCAACGGCACGCAATATTCTTGCTCCGTTTGCTTTTTGGCTCCCGGACGGAAATTCACCAAGTGTCCCTGAACGGCATTTTCATGCGACTTGCAACTCGACATAACTCGGAAACCGGACGTCAGACCGACGAACCGTCGACTCCGTTGGTCTCCTGGCGTGCGATTACCTCTAGGGGGCCCTCTCCCTCGTCTCCCCATGGCCCAGTGGCTTCATTATGCATTCATTTCGTAAACTAGGGTTTTGCTCAGTTTAATTGCATGCAATCTCGCATTGGTGGGTCAACTCTGCAAAAACCTCCCCCGAGCCAGTGTTGGCAGTGTTCCCACGTCGGCATTGCCCACACACACTTGTGGGAGCCAACGGCACGTAATCTTCTTGCTCCGTTTGCTTTTTGGCTCCCGGACGGAAATTCACCAAGTGTCCCTGAACGGCATTTTCATGCGACTTGCAACTCGACATAACTCGGAAACCGGACGTCGGACCGACGAACCGTCGACTCCGTTGGTCTCCTGGCGTGCGATTACCTCTAGGGGGCCCTCTCCCTTGTCTCCCCATGGCCCAGTGGCTTCATTGTGCATTCATTTCGTAAACTAGGGTTTTGCTCAGTGTAATTGCATGCAATCTCGCATTGGTAGGTCAACTCTGCAAAAACCTCCCCCGAGCCAGTGTTGGCAGTGTTCCCACGTCGGCATTGCCCACACACACTTGCGGGAGCCAACGGCACGCAATCTTCCTGCTCCGTTTTCTTTTTGGCTCCCGGACGGAAATTCACCAAGTGTCCCTGAACGGCATTTTCATGCGACTTGCAACTCGACATAACTCGGAAACCGGACGTCGGACCGACGAACCGTCGACTCCGTTGGTCTCCTGGCATGCGATTACCTCTAGGGGGCCCTCTCCCTCGTCTCCCCATGGCCCAGTGGCTTCATTGTGCATTCATTTCGTAAACTAGGGTTTTGCTCAGTGTAATTGCATGCAATCTCGCATTGGTGGGTTAAACTTGCTCACCTTGCAAACATCATCCATCAAACAGAAATTTGATGGAGTTGAAATCAATGGATTGCTTGTCACAATAGGCATTCATAAGTTTGCGTAATTGAATACTCCTCTTAATCCCTAAAAAATACTTCATTCCCATCCTGCAGATCCCAAACAATGTCAAAGGTAAGAAGGATTTCCATATAATCCAAATATATGTTTTTTTTCAAATATATTTTACATGGAAACATAGCAAAATGGAATCTAATATTTCGTTTGCACACGGAAGAAAAGATTGGCAAGGCCAACATTGGCTTCCTTTTGGATTAATATCTCCATTTATAATTCCATAGATTTATACAGTTGTCTTAATCCTAACTGTATACATTGCATGAGAATAAACACCATCAATCTCATTTTTGAGACTTGGTTGTCATGTTAATGCAAATGTAAATGTAAAGGTTGCCTTTACAGGACTTTTGAAACTGAGTGTGGGAAAGGGGATCATGATCGAGATGTTGTGTAGGTAAACATTATATTCTGCAGGTAAAAATGGAAGTTTACGAGAAATTCTCTCATTAGTTACACAAAATCTATTGTTGAATGGTGTTCTTCAATAATTGTAGATGGAACAAGAAGACGAGATATTTTTGGGAGGTGGTTGATGTAGATCAATCACATAGAATAATGCATGGAATTTGTGGATTTAATTTAGTTTGAAACTCAAACAATGTTATAGTAGAAATATGAACAAGAAAATTCTATCACTCGCCATTATTCTAGGTATAAATATTGAATTATCCTAGTTGGATGAGGACTAATCAACCATTTCACCACATTATGATCATGTCTCAAATCTTGTACAACCAAGTTTTGTGAATATGAGATTAAATCTTATCAACTAGCATGAATACATTACATTTTGTCTATTTAGTGGACTCACACGTTGGAACTGATGTTTTTTAAAATGAACATATATGCAATGGTTTCCCTGAAAGATAATTAATGGGGCACTCACTATTTGTTGGCATGTTCCTTAAAGGCGAACCAAACCCTCATGTCTCACTAATAGATGACAATGGTGATCAACTTGTAATCAGTTTGATGGTTAATAAAGGATAATATCTAACACTGGATGACCAAACATGGAAGAAGGTTGGTTATGTATTTCAAGATTAGACTAGGTGAATCTATATACCACTTTACAAACTTAGTTTTCGATACAAACCTCAAACTACAAACAATGCCAAGGAAGCACCCATCAAAGGTATGATACTTCAAGCCTCATTGTGAACATGAAAAGTTAATGGAGATCATTAGTAATAGACATGATCCAAATGGTCTACTTAGATGACCATAGGTAAGTAGATAAGTAAGATTGCCTAACATGGTCACTCTTGTGTTATATTCCAAGGTATATGGGTTGTTTGTTAATTTTGTTAATTTTTCAATTCATTTATCCAAAGAATCATAAGCACATGAAATCCCATCAATAAGAACAATGGTCTTTTTCAACACCACCAAAGAAAAAATCAGAAAAATAAAATGACCTACTTCAAAAATTATTTTATGGCTTATTGTGCATGGTCCATCAAACAAAAGGTAAACAAACACAATTATATGGCCTACAATGTAGGTCTTTTGATGCTCTATTTCACAAGGTTTTAACAAACACACTTGTTGTGATCATCATTAAAGTCTACAATTTCTTTCAATGAATGTGCCAAATTGACCTAACAACATAGGAAATTGAAAACCACATCCATTGAAAGGAATAATTCAGTTTTTTTTGTCATGAATTAATTTACTATCATGGATTTATGGCTGTTGGCAGTGTTCCCACGTCGGCATTGCCCACACACACTTGCGGGAGCCAACGGCACGCAATTTTCTTGCTCCGTTTGCTTTTTGGCTCCCGGACGGAAATTCACCAAGTGTCCCTGAACGGCATTTTCATGCGACTTGCAACTCGACATAACTCGGAAACCGGACGTCGGACTGACGAACCGTCGACTCCATTGGTCTCCTGGCGTGCGATTACCTCTAGGGGGCCCTCTCCCTTGTCTCCCCATGGCCCAGTGGCTTCATTGTGCATTCATTTCGTAAACTAGGGTTTTGCTCAGTGTGGGAGTGTGCAATTTTTGCACACAGGGGTCAACTTTGGAAAATCATCCACCGGGCAAGTATGGCTAGTGTTCCTAGCCCGAACCTATCTAGACACACCTGCAGGACTCCCCGGAACCCGGTTTTGTTGCATGGTTGGAGTTCTATGCCCCCGGTAGGTATCCAGCAGGTGTCCCTGAAGGCCTTCTGGTAGTGAGACGGGACGAGCCATAGAATGAAGACCGTGGCTCGGATCGACGAACCGTCGACTCCGTTGGATTCAGCACACCGGGATAGTGCCAGGGGTGCCCCTCCCCTCCTACCCAGTGGCCCATGTGTCACCTTGCAGGTCCATCTTTGAAACTAGGGTTTTGCTCAGTGTGGGAGTGTGCAATTTTTGCACACGGGGGTCAACTTTGGAAAATCATCCACCGGGCGGGTATGGCTAGTGTTCCTAGCCCGAACCTGCCTAGACACTTTGGAAACTAGGGTTTTGCAGGTCCATGATGATGATGAAGATGTTGATGATGATGGCTTGGTCTAAGGTGGTGCTCTCAACTAGCTAATTCATTATGAAATATTTAACAAGACATGAATTAAATTTAATATAAGTGTATTGTTTAATATAGTGAGCATGAATTGAATTAATTTTGTTGGGTGAAGCCAATAACCAACATGATGAACATAATATAATTTTAGGGTTTACTGATCATATGTAAAAAATGGATTAAAAAACACAATTATTATAATTTTAGTTTAATGTTTATCCACTTTAATCCATATATTTTTTAGTTTTGACTATGAATACACAATAATTATTATATATATATATATGTGTGTGTTTTTGTGTGGATAACTTAGAGATGTATAATAAAAATGGGTAAAAGGTGGTTGTCACTAGAGACTTTCATAGTTGTATAGTGAAAATGTAATAGCTATTAAAATTTGGATTAGAAAATTATTAAAGAAAATAAATTCTATAGAAATGGGTAAAAGGTGGTTGTCGCTAGATTAAGAGAGACTTTCATAGTTGTATAGTGTACAATTGTCTAGTGGTTATGGCAGTGATGTGTAAAATCTTATGATCAAATGAAAGAGATCACAAATAGGTTCATAAAACTAAGAACAACAATACTTTGAGCAATTTTTCAAAGGAAACTAGAATAGAGCCAGTAAAGAGAAAAAAATACTAAAAACTTGATTTCATACTAAAATGAATGAAAAATGGTTTTACATAAAGAAATTTGAATTACTCAAGGAACCAATTCGATTGTCTAGTGATTCATAAGGATTTAGTTGGGCTTAACATAGAGCTTAAATGCCCTTAAAGTTAGCTAAGCAACCTCTCAAACATGATTAATATATGGTTTACTGATCATATGAACATAATATAATTTTAATCCATCTCTTGTAAATTTGGCATATCAAGAACGCAAAATTGACATATTCATATGAAACATACATGTGAAAATTGAGCATATATCAATATTCAATTACAAATAGTGAAAATAGTATAGTATTAAAAGTATGTAACGTACCTCATCATGCTAGATCCCACCTATTATCATACAACCAAGCCCTCCGGATCATCTCTTATACTGATGGTCTCCATTAGTCTCTCGTGCTCTGTATCCGGTAAGAAGTAGCGTACCTTCGATGTATTTCGACTAGGCATTGTTCGTACCTGAAGGTTTGTGCCAATGATTAAGTTGGTAAAGTGATATACACTTGCACCTGGTTTGTAATCCCTGTAAACATATCCACCCTTCTTTCTTCCATTGCTGTCCCGTGTCAAGTATTCACCTTTAACAACCATAGACCCAGTTGGAAAGTGGTTGTTTTCATCGTCAGTCATGGACACAATGAGGGTTTGCTTTCCATCTATACAGCGTGCCAACCAGTATTCATCACCCCATTCAGTATCTTTTGAGGCAACCACTGCGTATATGTGCCCTGCATTATATGATTGTAGGTATATGATCAAAATATTTTTCGTGCGATACAAGGCCATTAATGTGCATTTGAAGACTACGTAAACAAACAAAAAATGTTAAGGAAATGCATCATACCGGGTTGTACAAGGTCTGAGACATGATCAAAATCTGCAGAAATAGATGATTGGTCTTCTTCCAACGGAGTTAACTCAACAATTGCACGCTGATCAAGTGGAAGTGATATGCGATCCCATCCATCAACCCAATCCAATGATTCACACCCATCCCAGTCACCATCACAACAAGGCAGGCAAAAACAAGCAAGTTTTCTGGTCCAAATTTCAAATACTGGGTTATCAGAGCTTCGAACCGAATGAAAGCCACGAGTCCCAGGCACAGTCTTGCATTCCCATGCATGTGAACGATCTATGTCTACCACCTCCCAAAAAAATCTCTCCACATGTCTCTTTCTTGTGGATTCTACTCGCATAGTTGATTCCTCTCCCATTACTGACGTGCACCACCTGACTATAGATTGAGCATTTAGAATAGTAGATTCTGTAGATACTTTCAATTCCTCTCTTCGTAGGGCTGTTTTGACACATGCTCCGGCTCCATCATGCTCTCCTTTACCATGCCCAGTCTCAAAATAGTTCCACCTATGTGGCACTTTGTAGTTTTTATGCAATGAACACAACCACTGAAATATGCGTGCATTTTTGAACTGACCAGCACACCCATCAGACCAAATCCAGTGTCGGTCCATCTGTATGTTCCTTCCCTTCAAGTGATCATAGAACATGATGAAGCAATGACGTACATAGTGGAAGTCGTGGCACCTATCATCACTTATGTAGAAGTGATATTCCTTCAGAATTTCTCTTTGCTCTTCAGTGCTATTTGGGCCATGCCTGTATGTGATATGGACCATCAAGGAAACCTGCTCAGAGTGATAATACTGACTTTGGATCTCATTTTGAGGTTGCAGAGTGTAGTTCTCGGCAAAATCAACAACTGAAAGTATAGTACCAAGGGGAAATGTATCTCTGCATATTCTAAACTTCTCATCCTGCCATCGTGCCACGTGGACATGCTGAACATATTGATGTGTCTTTTCAATAAATTCCTTGATGAAGTCACTAACTTGTACCTGGTGACACAAAATGATCTCAATGTCAGTTTTTTGTTGTAAGTAAGGATTGAAATGTAACCATTACAACATAATTTTATAGATATAAATGCATACCTGAGATGTCACCAATTGTATTTTTTTGCTTTCTTTCCCTGGGACTATTTCATAGTTGATATATTTGAAACTTTTCATGTCTGTAACCATTTTCCCAAATTCACTGTCTCCATTCTCGTGCATACATTGGCTCAATAATGCCATTCCAGCACAGTTGGAGCATGTTCCATCCAAACAAGATTTTGCATAGTATGTTTGCCCCTCGGGCCTATTGCACATGATGCTATGAATGAATTCTCTTGATGAAGTCGGTGGTATTGTCATGGAGCAATCCTGCACAATGTTAGTATGCAACACACGACGAATGTACAAAAATGTTTCATAGTAATATTCATATTCTACATGGTATCTACAACAACAAGTGTTACGAAGAGTATTTATTCTAACATACCATGGCTTACATTTCTCAAAAGATCTTTGCCCCAAGTTCAATTGTCTATGCTCAATCTTAAATTTTTCGTAAAGCTCTGTCTGTGTTATATCAAGAAAATGCTTAGTATGTGGCTCACGATCCTTTGAACCCCTTCTTAGTTTTAGTACATCCTTTCGGTTTGAAGAAGGCCTTGTGTGATCATGCCAAAAACTATGCACTAGTCCCTTTACTGCATCAACTAGCTTCATGTCACGACGTGGCAACCGACCAACAAAGGCCCAAAAATCTGTCTGATCGGTTGTGTCAAGATGTTCTCTTCTAATAGAATACCTACGGAGGGTTTTTACATTCAAATTAACTAGTTTCGATGTAGGCCTGAGAATACGAAGGGCCCTGGTGTTCTTATCTGCAATTGATTGTGACAACACACGACGAGCAGCATTGCGGTCCTTTGAACGTGTGTTCTTACCAATTTTACCAAATGCATCTACTAGGCTTTTAACTATATGAGAACTTGGTTCAGAATTCTTTATCATCTTTATCCCTAACTTTTTCCTAACAACATTCATGCTCCTAGATTTTAACAATGATAAAAATAATCTACATTTATCTCCATCACATTTAGAAACAAAATATTTATCAAGTATCTGTTGAGTTTGATAAGCAATACTACGTTTAGATAGCGTACCTTCAATGGAATTCATAAGTCTTTCATCAACTTGTATACGCTTCGGAGTTCTTCGACGTGTGCTTGCTAATGGAGGTAAGGGGGTTGGAATTGTACCATGTAGCGCATCACCAAGACGCTCTGGCGTTTCAGTAGTAGCTTGGTGTCCTTCATTCTCTTCCTGGTAGTTGGATGGTGGAAGTCCAACATCCTCATCCATGGTCTGTGGAAGTCCAACATCCCCTTGTGGAAGTCCAACATCCTCATCGATGGTGTGGATAACATTCTCTTCTTCAACAGTAGGCAAAATGTCCAACGCCTCTCTGACTTCATCGCTTGTATAACCAGATCCGGATAGCAAATTGGGTGTTTCTTCGTGAGCTTCATCTTGAGATGGTAACTTATCACTTTGACTTGAAGTGGGAATTGAAACATCCCCTAATGAGCACCTACGTTTTGCTTCTTGATTACTTCCATGGGGTGCTTGTTCAACAACTATTGTGGAAATTGAAGGTCCCTCTTGTCGTGGATTAATAGGATGAACCATGGTATCCTCTACAATTGGATTTGGATGAGTTTCCAAAGAAAGCCTCCGATTCATCATGTATATTCTTTTCTTTTCTTTCTCTTCTTCAATGACTTCTTGAGGTCTCTTCTTCCTTGTTGATTTGTTTACTCGGTTACGTGCATTCCCCATCACCACAATGATCAATTCAATATAGTTTGTTTTTGTTGCTCCTCAATTACAAGCTCTTCAATAATAAGCAAATGGAAGTTCTTCCTTGTTGGTCTTGAAGCTTGATATCTTACCTTGTGTGCTCCTCAAATATAGGCAAAATGAATCTTTCAAAGGCCTTATCTTTGGTGTTCTTCAATTGGAGATTCTTCAAGCTTGCTAATTATTTTCTTCAAATATGGCCATATAACCCAACACCAAAGTGAGCAACCATGAAAGATGTCCTCAATGCTGCACCTGCATAAAAAAAAATGATGGAGTTGGTGTAGAATGTGAAAATTTTCAGACGCGGGCTCGTGCTGTTCGAAAAATCGCGGGATTGTTGCTTTCGTTCGGACAGAGTGAAGTTGCTCTCGGACAGCAACAGTCCATTATTTCTGGAGTTACAAAACGCGTACGCGTTATATAAATATAAAACGCGTGCGCGATATGTAGTGACAAAACGCGAACGCGATATAGTCAAGCACAATAAATAGGTTAGGTGCACGGCTAGGGCAACGAACAAAATCAAAGAAAAGTAATAATTTATATGATTGCATACAAAACAAATGTTTTGTATGGTTTAATACCCCCTAGCTCTCTCCCAATAATCCCTAGATACCCCCTATCTCTTTCTAAATATCTGTCCCTCATTCTCCCTACATGTTTATTTCATGTTTCTTTCTCTCCCTTCAGCCATGTCTCTACCACCCCACTCTCCATCTCTCCACCTTCTCTTTATCTTCGTCATTATCCCTCCCTATAGCACTCTCTCCCTTCTTCTCCCTTAATCACTAACCCTCTACGCCTTTATCCCTCCCCCCTGCCCTCTCTGTCTTACCTTGTTCCTAGAGCCCCTCCCCCATAAAGGCCTTTAGACCCTCTTCTAAATATTAATCCCTAAGTGCATAAGTGCACAAGATGATGAGGAGGAGGAGGGTGATGACAATCAAGATGATCATGATGTAAATGAAGATGATAAAGATGATGAGGAGGAGGAGGGTGATGACAATGAAGATGATCATGATGCAGATGAAGATGATAAAGATGATAATGTTGATGAAGATGATGGTGATGATGATGAAGATGTTGATGATGATGGTGATGAAGATGGTGATGAAGATGATGGTGACATGATGGAGATGTTGATCTGATGAGGAAGATGATGATGATGATGGTGATGATGGTGATGATGATGAAGATGTTGATGAGGACGATGATGGAGATGAAGATGATGATGATGAAGAAGATGATGATGATGGAGATGTTGTGTTGATGGGGAACCTAGAGATGACAATGATGATGAAGATGGTGATGGTGATGGTGATGGTGATGGTGATGACGATGAAGATTTTGATGATGATGCTGATGGCGATGATGATGAAGATGTTGACGATGATGGTGATGGTGATGTTGAGATGATGATCATGATGATGTTCAGAAGATCATGATGGTGATGATGGTGATGATGATGGAGAAAATGACAATGATGGATATGTTGATGAGGAACCTGCAGATGCCAATGATGATGATGATGGAGATGTTGATGAGGAACCTACAGATGCCAATGATGATGGTGATGACGATGAAGATGTTGATGATGATGGTGCTGGTAATGATGATGATGATGATGATGACGAAGATGATGGTGACATGATGGAGATGTTGATCTGATGAGGAAGATGATGATGATGATGATGGTGATGATGATGAAGATGTTGATGACGATGATGATGGTGATGAAGATGATGATGAAGAAGAAGATGATGATGATGGAGATGTGTTGATGGGGAACCTAGAGATGACAATGATGATGAAGATGTTGATGATGAAGAAGATGATGACGATGATGATGGTGATGAAGATGATGATGATGAAGAAGATGATGATGATGGAGATGTGTTGATGGGGAACCTAGAGATGACAATGATGATGAAGATGGTGACGGTGATGACGATGAAGATTTTGATGATGATGCTGATGGCGATGATGATGAAGATGTTGACGATGATGGTGATGGTGATGTTTAGATGATGATCATGATGATGTTCAGAAGATCATGATGGTGATGATGGTGATGATGATGGAGAAAATGACGATGATGGATATGTTGATGAGGAACCTGCAGATGCCAATGATGACGATGATGGAGATGTTGATGAGGAACCTACAGATGCCAATGATGATGGTGATGACGATGAAGATGTTGATGATGATGGTGTTGGTAATGATGATGACGATGATGATGATGATGATGAAGATGAAGATGATGGTGACATGATGGAGATGTTGATCTGATGAGGAAGATGATGATGATGATGATGGTGATGATGATGAAGATGTTGATGACGATGATGATGGTGATGAAGATGATGATGATGAAGAAGATGACGATGATGATGGTGATGAAGATGATGATGATGAACAAGATGACGATGATGGAGATGTGTTGATGGGGAACCTAGAGATGACAATGATGATGAAGATGGTGATGGTGATGACGATGAAGATTTTGATGATGATGCTGATGCTGATGATGATGCTGATGATGATGATGATGATGATGAAGATGTTGACGATGATGGTGATGGTGATGTTCAGATGGTGATGATGATGATGATGATGATGATGATGGAGATGTTGATGAGGAAGGGGGAGATGACAATGATGATGAAGATGTTTATGGTCATGAAGATGATGATGATGGTGATGGTGATGATGATGGAGATGATGGAGATGATGGAGATGGCGATGAAGATGATGATGATGATGATGATGGTGAAGATGATGAAGAAGATGATGATGATGGAGATGTTGACCTGATGACGATGAAGATGATGATTATGGTGATGATGATGAAGATGTTGATGCTGATGATGATGGTGATGAAGATGATGATGATGGAGAAGATGATAATGATGGAGATGTTGATGAGGAACCTACAAATGCCAATGATGATGATGATGATGATGGTGATGACAATGAAGATGTTGATGATGATGGTGATGGTAATGATGATGAAGATGATGATGATGATGGTGATGGTGATGGTGATGTTTAGATGATGATGTTCAGAAGATGATGGTGACATGATGGATATGTTGATCTGATTCAAGGAAGATAATGATGATGATGATGATGGTGATGATGATGAAGATGTTGATGATGATGATGATGGTGATGAAGATGATGATGATGAAGAAGATGATGATGATGGAGATGTTGATGTTGATGGGGAACCTAGAGATGACAATGATGATGAATATGGTGATGGTGATGGTGATGGTGATGACGATGAAGATTTTGATGATGATGGTGATGGTGATGATGATGAAGATGTTGATGATGATGGTGATGGTGATGTTTAGATGATGATCATGATGATGATAATGATGATGGAGATTTTGATTTGATGAGGAATATGATGATGATGATGATGATGAAGATGTTGATGATGACGATGATGGTCATGAAGATGATGATGATGAATTATATGATGCTGATGGAGAATATGATGCTCACAACTCCCTCTAGTCTCTCTCTCCCCAACCATCAATCTCTCTAGATCTCTCTCTCTCTCTGTCTCTCTCTCTCTCTCAAACACACACACATACACACACATTATGTCACTTTCCATTCTCAAACCCATACCCCCTCCATCCATATCTATCTCCAACTTTCTCCCTCCATCCCTCACCCTACCTTCTCTCCCTCCCTCTCTCATCGCCTGTCTCTCACCTTCTATCCCTCCCTCATCTTTCCCTCAACCTATCCCAATCTCTCCATCACTCCCTCCCTCTCCATCGCCACCACTCTCTGCATGTCTCCCACCAACACTTTCTGTCCCTCCCTTCCTATCTCTTATTTCGTTCTATCCCCATCTATCTCACTCCCTCCAAATCCATTCCTCCCCATTGTCCCTCTCCCTCCCTCGCTCTATGTCTCTCCCCCCCTTGTATTCTTTATTTATCTCTCACATCCCCCTTGCCTCCATCCATTCCCCCTTGTCACTCAAGTCTCACATTCAACTTCTAACCCTATACCTCTTCAGAACCTATTCTACTCCTAATAGTGCTCTCAATCTCCACTTCCCTTCACCCCCTGTAGCCCATCATGTTCTCATTCCCTTCATCTCTCCCCACTCAAGCTTCCAACATCCTTCTAAGCCCTTGACCCTTTCCCACCCCTATTAAATATTAACCATAGATTCCCTTGAGCCTTCCCCACCCCTTCTCAAATATTAAACAAAATTTCCCTTGACTTCTACACCCCCTCTTTCTCAAGTATTAAACATGTATTTTATGATTTAAATAACACGAGCGCGTTTTGTAACTATATAACGCGTACGTGTTATGTAGTTATATAACGTGTACGCGTTAATTATTGATATAACGCGCACGCGTTATTTAGTTATATAACGCGTACGCGTTATGTAAATCTAAAAGCGCGGCAATATTTTTGAATTTAAACAGGCCGAGTCACATGCTCACATGTCAACAATAATCCTATGTGTATGCTTTGGAGTTTGCTTCGGTAATTCCAAACCTGTGCTATGTTAATGAAAAACCAAAGCTAATTGGGTATTTCTTCCAGTTTCTGGAGAAGCCTGTGCTTAGCCACTCGTTACAATATGCTACACAGAGTCATTTTTGACGAAATCTTAGACACAAATAGCATTTTTTCTACAGATTCCAAATATGTAACTTTTATTTTGAAATATTAATTTTTCCTATTTTCTTTCAATTTCTTTTCTGTCCTACCTCCTTAACTCGTGAAACACATTGTTAGTGTTTCTTCCATAACTTTTTCAATTCTCAATCATTTCAAAAAAAAATTGTATGGTGCACAAGAGGACACTAACCTCCACGTTCTATGAAAAACCCATTTCAAGAATTTTGCATTAAGACCTTCAAAGGCTCTACCCACAAAAGATGTACTATTTTTGAGGTTTGATCACTTAGACAATTATAAAAAAATTATAAAATTACTAATTTAATTTTCGAAAAATAATGGCGCACAAGTGCTATGTGTTCTCTACATGCATGCCGATTTTTGTAGCTTGATTCCATCATTTAGGCCCTCAAAGGCTCTACCCACAAAAACATATACCTTATCATTTGCCTGAAAAATAAAAAGTGTCTGTTAGGAAAACTGAAACTTGACATAGCTATGCAAATTTTCAATACATAAAAGTTATATATTCAGAAACGTGATTCAATTTCCTACATTTCATCTTTTTTACTCAATGCAAGATATTTTCTGTAAGTAAATCAAAAAATCCAAGTAAGTTGAGGGATGCCTGCTTTTTCAGTTTTCTATTGCATCTAACGTGCCAAAAGTGACCCTCATTAGCTTGCACTGACCCTTTACTTATTCTAATAGAGGAAAATTAAGTGCTTCTTGTATATATAGAGATTTTTCCTTCCATTATATTTCATGTATAACAATGTTTTTAACGAAGAATATCCGTGAAAAGAAACTATAGGTTCAATTAGAAATGGATTTGCAAGCAATAAAATGCTTATTGCAATCTGTAAATATGCTCTTTCTATGCGGTTTTGTGCTCATATGGAAATGTTTATAGTATATGTCATTCCTAGAAAAGAACTCAAACCTTATGCCATGTGCATGTGCCATGTGCCCCTTGTATCCATTGAACCTGAAACTGACGAAACACCCAAGCGTAGTGCTCAAAATTTCTGTGCTTAGTTCCCGCATATGCCTATACTTACCAAACAATAGATATTATAGTATATTAATATATTAACTATATATATATATATATATATATATATATATATATATATATATATATATATATATATTAGCATATTATATATTTACTATAAATTGGTATTTTTTTGCAGAAAGGGACCCAAGGGGAATTTAGAACTTTGTGAACTCAAGCGCAAAGGAAACCATGATGAATGGATGCATATGGAGAATTAATGAAGGTTGTGAAATTGACAATTTTTAGTGAACATGACGCAAAATACATGAACTTACCGAAAATTTAATAGACTGTCGAGAGGGTCAAACAACAACGGTTTTATATTTTACTAAATTTTAACAATGGAAAATTACAATTTTGACAATGAATTTGCATAATTTACTAAATTTTAACACTGCAGATGGATTCACAGAAATTATGCAATGTTAAAATTTAGTAAATTATGAATCCATCTGTAGTGTTAAAATTTAGTAAATTATAAATCCATCTGCAGTGTTAAAATTTAGTAAATTATGCAAATTCATTGTCAAAATTGTAATTTTCCATTGTTGGAGTGACACAACTAAAAATGACCAAATAAATGACCAATTGTTGTGTGGTCATTTTTAGTTTAGTTCTTATCCTGTGACCAAATTGGTCATTTATCTTGGTCATTTTTAGTTTAGTTCTTATCCCGTGACCAAATTGGTCATTTATCTTGGTCATTTTTAGTTAACTCACTTAAAATTTCTCAATTTTGGTCACTTATCCCTTGAAAAAATGATGGTGACCAAATTTTTTGGTCACCTGGTCACTTATCTCTCATTTTGTACTAATGGTTGTTTCTTATGCTCCCCATTCTCATTTTCTTCCTCTTCAAGTGCTTTGTTTGTGAGTACTTCTTCGATTATTTTGGACTTGATTGTTCTTTTAGCTTTGAGTAACTAATCCTTCTATAGGTCCAAATATTATTGATATTCCTGCACACAAAACTTCAAAGACCAATTTTCTTTCCTTACTTTCCTTAATTCATATAGAGCACTAATCAGTTCACCTTCCTAGTCAACTTCTGCATTTGCTTCATTCTCAAATTCAATGGTTTCTTCTCCTCTCGCAAACTCTTTCTAATAATTACTCGTGTCAAGAAAATTGTAAGATTCAGCATAGGATTTTGAAGGTGAAAAGCAAATCCCATTGTAGATATATTTACAGAGTGTTCCTGTAGTAAGATCTATTTATCGTCTGCATGACTTATTTAAGACTGCATCCTTACTGTATGATTCTTTCTTGATGGAAGATGAACAATTATCCTTCTCCTTTGAGCCTTTATATTCAATATCTTCTATCGTTTCCATGAAGAGTACCTCTCTTGAATTGTCATCACAATCATCTTCATTAGATGAGCCGCTTTTCTCTTTTTATGTCCTCATATCATATGCTATAAGAATTCCATGAAGCTCATCCATATTTAATTTTTCCAAATCACTTATGTCCTCTCAAACTGATACCTTGGGATCAAATCTTGTTGGTAATGACCTTAATTTACTTTTTGCACAACTGCCTCTTCAAAAAATTATACTCCAAGTCCTATGATTGGATTGACAATCAGATCTACTCGAAGGAGATAGGCTGCAATGTTTTCTTCTTCCTTCAATTTGAGGTTTTCAAACTGCCCCGAAAAGGTTTGCAACTTTGCTTTCTTAACTTTCTCATATCCTTCATATATGTTATTGAGTTTGTCCCATACCCCTTTGGCTGATGTGCAATGCATAACTTTGGTAAACTCCGAGTCTATTTAACCACACAATATTGCATTTCTAGCCCTCATATTGCATTCATACTGAATTTTGTCAGTTGCATCAACTCGAGGAATACTGGGAACCTTGTAACCACTTATGACATATTACTAAATGTAAGCTCCAAGTGATTGTAAATATACTTCCATCCTTATGCTCCAAAAGGTGTAGTTAGACCCATTGAACCGTGGTGCTCTGTTCGTGGAAATTCCCTCCTTCCTATCATCTCTCCATAGTGATATTTATCTTCCAGTTGTTAAAATGTAACTAAAGAAACCCACTCTGATACCAATTGTTTGAATTCTTAAAGATACTGAGAGGGGGATACTGAGAGGGGGAGTGAATTAGTATCTGCGTAGATTTACAAACAATTCACTTTTTAAAACATGCACCAATTTCTATTTAAACCATATCAATAAAAACAAACTGTGTGCAGATATTTGAAGAATATTTTGTATATATATATGTGTGTGTGTGTGTGTGTGTGTGTGTGTATAAAATGAAACTAAAGATAAATATGGGTGAAACCAATATCCTCTAATGCGAGCACTAACTCACTCAAACACTCCTATGATTGGGACACCAATCCCACTAATAAGCACCAACTTGCATACTGCAGGCTTCAACTTGTGAGGACACCAATCCTCGGCGCAAGCACCAACTTGTTGATTCAAGATCCAACCTATGAGGACACCAATCCTCTACGCAATCACCAACTCATAGTGTTCAGGAACCAATTTGACTGGTTACCACTCTCATTTCCTTGCCCCGTCCAACAGCCCTGATATCTAGATATTGTTGTATAGTGGCTTCAGATCTATGCGCACTATTATTTGCACTCTACTTCATTGTCTGTTGTACTTCCTTCTGATGTATTCTAGTTCAAATATTATCATCATTTATCTTACTGTATTCTTCTATAGTTTCGTTCTATAATACAGACTATGCACACATATAAATTTACATGCTTCTTACGCCTTTCTCATGAATGCTCCTTCTGTCCATGCAATTACTCCTTGTTTCTCTTCATTTATTGTAAACTTTTGCACTTCTTCAAATCATATTTCTTCTAATTCCCCTGATCATTTCATCTAATGAAGCTTCCAAATTTAGAATATTAATCCATTTGTTCTTCCAAGATTACTTCTCATTCATCAACTTCACTCTTATTTATACTCAACTTGTTCAAACAATGTGTCCACAAGTTGGGGCTTCTCTAAACGGTAACAGCCCTTCTTCCCTTCATTACAGTTAATCTTACCCAAGTATCTACCACTTGTCTTAACCTATGTGAATGAGGTACCATGACTTTGTGGGTCTTGTGCACACTAGTTCATTGGATTAGTGGGACTTGTGCACTAGAGTACCATGACTAGTTGGGATTAAGGACTTGCATGCACATTCATATATTTCTTCAAAGTGACACATAGAAACCAAGGCCAACAACCTCTTTGACATCATCAAACAACTTCTTTGACATCAGTGATGTTTGCGGACAATCCGTCAGTGCGGAGACTAACCGATCTCCCTAGTCCGAATGGTTCAGATCTAGAACAAAAGTAGTACAAAACACAAATATCTTTCCTAGATTGATCAAATTGAAAAATGTATAGGAAGATAACTTACCTTATGAATGTAGTGCTATCTACTCGCTTTATGTAAATCTTGATCTTCATATATCTAGTTGCACAACAATATACAACAAGTGGAAACAAGCAAGTACTAATGACATACAAATATAGATCATTCTAAACTAGTAGTCAAATAATCCCATTCTAAAGATTTTAGAACAATAAGATTTTTATGAAAATAATTTGTATTATTGTAAATATAATAAGTACATAGGGAGATATTACAACCGAGCTTTGACGTCGTAACTCCTTCCAAATGATCCTAGCCTCAAATATTCAAGCTTTTTTCCTCCTAATGGATGAAAGGGAACCAAAACTCTAGCAGAATTCCACCAGCATTTAAGTGCTCTATCTTTCTCTTTCCTAACCATGGAGAGCAGGTTTGTATTTATAGGCCTAAAGGGATAGGAGAGGTTGAGTATTTGTGGGAGAAGCTCAAGGGATCATCCCAAAAGGTAAGGGGATCGAGTTCCACCCTTCCTAGTTCATAGGGATTGAGTTCCACCCTTTCTATTTGGTAGTACATTTAGTCATTTATTTGGTCATACACAAGTAGTATAATCGTAGTTGTCGTCATACTTTTCTATGCTTTTATAGTTTTGTATTTGTATTTGTTTTATATTCATTTTATTTTTGTTCTTCGTTGTTATTCAATATAACTATATGATGTGAATAATTTTTAAAATATAATGAATTTGTATAGTTGTGTCACTGTGCAATATTGGTGCACATCTAATAAAAAGGTTAAATTTATATAAACATGTAAATTTGTTTAGTAATTGAAAATATTTATATAAATAAAATCAAGTATAAACATATATTCTTTGGACAACATAAATATTATAAATATAAAAATAATAAAAGTCAAATAGTTCAATATACTCAATTTTCCAATGTATTGAATATCCACTAATATTACATGATCATTGATACATTAGTTGGCCATAAACAAATTGTCTCGGCCATACTCTCAACAACATCAATCTTTCAAACAAGTACCTGAAAATATTCTACAATGACGACATTTCCAAATATTTCAATGGCTAGTGAGTGAAGCTCCCTTCCTTCTTCAAAAGTTTGCATCCATATAGTTTATATTTATAGGGAAGGGGACATATTTATATCTCATAGTTTATGTGGCACTATCAAAAACAAAGAAAAACATACCTAAATATTAGAATTTTATTATTATAAGTAATTCTAAAAAATATGCATAGTTATTGAAACTAGAACCACGTAGTGGCATGTATCATTCGTTTGGTTTAGTAATCTTTGCTGAAATTGAAATTTTACAATGTTAACATTTTATACCAAACCAAACCTTTGTACTCTAATATTTAACTATGATATACAAATTACAATTATAAATTAAAATAGTCAAAACAATTGAGCTATAAAAACAAAGTCTACTATCACAGGCTGCAGAATGTCAATCTTGCAAAATATTTGGGTTGAAACTACAACCTCTTTACTTGTTGCTGTAGAAATTTCACATATTTAATAATTTCATCCAGGATAGAGGCTTTGTCTCTCCGCATACATAAAAGACACATTTAGTTAGCTAATTTATACTAGCAAATTTAGTACTTCTGAATCCACATTAAACATATACTAAAAGCATCATCATATGGCCAACAACTAGATTATCAAGACTACATAAATATACATGTACTATTCCAAATAGTAGGAACAACAGCCTATCAAAAAACCTTAACTGAATAATTTTATCAGCATTTGAACTCTAATTTATTGCACCGAGAGGAGCGAGGTGCTTTATAGTCCAGTATGGGGGAGATGTTGTCATGTAACGTAGCATTATGTACCAAAAATAAAAAGCTAACCAAAAAAATTCATGTCGATCATAAAATAAAAAATTAAAACCAAATGAAAAGTAATTAAAAGTGTAAAAAATTAAAGTTAAACACCTCGAGAAATTAAACTTTACTTGCATATAGGTGAAGATATGTGAGGGCATGTGCAACATCAATTGTTATATCCAAGAGTATTGATAAGTCCAAAAATGTTCCTCATTTCCTGAAAAGATGGAAAAAGTTACATAAAAAACTTACCACCATCAAATATTAAAAGTCACACAAAGCCCAAACTTGCTCTATTGAAACAAGGAAAAACCTAATTCATGCATGAAGAAAACATGAAGAAAACATGACAAACAACAATATGGATCTATACCATCTAGATTCTCTCTTAAAGTGTCATTAGGAACATACTCAATTACAAGAATACTTCTCCTGCTCACAAGCTCCAATCAATTTCTGCCCATTTATTACAAGATTGCCGGAGATTTTAATAAATTATATGAATCTTGCAATATGTAAAGCTTTCAAATAACACTTTGGAGATATACAATATATGAATCCCAGAGAGGAACACATAAAAATAAATTGCAATTTGAAATTTCAAGGAGATACAATTATTATATATTCAATTTATAAAAATGTTATTATTGAATCTAACTTTTCTCAACCCTAAAAAGATATCACAAATAGTAAATTTACAAGCCATGGGTATCAAGAGTAATGGAACTGACTCTTAACATACCATTGACATAATAATCACAGTAACATGGAGTAATTTCAATCCATTAAATATAACTAATTTATTAAAAAAAATTGAATTATTTCATTCACTCAAATAAATCTAATATGATAACAGAATTATCAATTATAAATTCAACATTGAACCCAAATAATACATTGGATGCCTACAACCCATATAATATTCAGCATTTCTTGGAGTGCAATATCAAAGTATCTTATGAGTTACTCTCTCCATTATCCCGGAGTGTTTTGAGAGATGCACGTGTATTTGAGATATGATGTAAATGTGTTTTAAAGGACCATCAAATCATATATAAGTGCAGAAGTGGAACGATTTACAGAAATTAATAGTAGGATTTTGCTCTCTGTGCAAATAGACATATCTCCTCGTCCAGATACTTTGTTTTGAGTTTGTTGAATATGGTATTTGAATCTTTCAATTTCAAATTAGAAGACTCTTTTTTAATGGGTTAAGTTTTCATTTGCTTAACTAAGTGTCAGCACTTCCTTTTAACTAGTATCTTAATACCTATATCTCACCCAGATTGGTCAAGAGACTTTCTCTGCCATCGTTTTTGTGAAATCGTTAATCTTGTTGGTACATCCTATCTTGTGAATTATATAAACAAGAGATGTTGAAAGGCTCAATTAGAAATCTTGAGATCCCTTTAATTGAAATCAAATGTCAAAGTCTTGGGTTCCAACCTAGTTTGTAAAATTTATCTTAGAGGCTTTTTCTCTTCATTCACACAATTCTGGTTCTAAGAGCAAATTGTGACTCTTCGGTGAGTGTTTTGTACCAAGCATGTATTTGGGTTCTTTTAGTTCCTCTTGAAGATGCCAACATTAAAAAAACTCGCAATGCAATCACAATGCCATGAGAAAACCCCTCTCAATCTCAATCTCAATCTATATATATATATATATATATATATATATATATATATATATATAAATAATGGTTTCCACTCTCAGACAAGGATATGGTGGATGTTAATTGCATCAATACTAACCTCAAATGAATCCAACGATTATTATAGGGTTGACAAGTATAAAAATATTCCAAGTTGCATATTTTCTTGAATTTATTGGTCTCTTATGTGATTCTAAACTTATGGGGATTTACCTCTTAATGCAAGAAGTTCGATTGGAAGAGAGTAACAAAGCACACATAATACAATTTCATTATCAATCTCTAGGTTTTATGTACCTTTCAATGCTAGAAACGTGATTGGAAGAGACTAACAAAGCACAAATAATACAAATTTTTTTCTAGAAGAAGTTATATTTATGGTGTAATAATGATTGACAGTTTTTTGGTGTGGTAATGGATAACAGAGATTGTGAGGTAGATTATTGTAGAATGAATCCTACATCAAACAAAAAATGAAGAGAATGCATGGCGACTATCCCATCCCAATACTATCATTCGGCTATATGGTGTTACTAGTGGAATATTGAATATATTACCTGGAATTTGATTTGTCTTCTCTACCACGAAAAGAGTCCAGAGCAAATGTTCCTCACTTACAAAGCCATCAAGATTATGGAAAGAGGTGGTGGTGATAGTGATTCAGATTATGTTGAGTTTGTATCGGATATGGGAGGATATGGAAGTTGTTGTTGATGATGATAAAGATAAAGACAATTCCTATAATGATGATTATGATAATGATGATGATATAGTTGTTATTGGTAACGAGTGACATTGATCATATTACCTGTATCATGGATTGTTGTTTAGATGTCATTATGATCCTTATATCATTTTGAAATATATATATATATATATATATATATAATTTTAACTTGTATCATATCCAATTTTATCATTTTAGTATATATCATATTAAGTTGTATCATTTTGACATGTTATTGATATACTGATATTTTCTCTCTGTTAAAGAAATTTTCACCCGATTAATTTGTTCATATGCCAACTTAATTCAAGTTAATATCTAACATTTCCATGCCGACTTTTTCCTATTCTAGGATTTTCCCTCAACCGAAGAAATTTTCACCCGATTTATTCTCCGGCCATATGCTCAGTCAAGTCAAGTTTTCCAACTCCATAACCATTTGTCATTATAATCTGATAATATTGAGATATTCATTTCTCTGATTACTTTTCCGACTGCATCACCATTTTTCATTGTCTCCCCCCAAGTTTGAATGACGCCTGCTTCAAGTTTCAACTCAACAAGAACGTTGGGCAATGATAATACAACCATTGCTTTTTCTTCGTGTCGTTATTCTGCCCTCCGATTTTCAAGCTAACACATGCTTATGAGACTTTATATTTTATATCTTGGCGTGGAATAACTGGCACTCAAATCGCTTTGCTTTTCTGGCAATTTGTTCCCTAATCCGGTTACAAAAATCAGTGGAACTATGTCATGGAACTGTGTTTGGAACTATGCCATGGAAAAATTTTCCGTGGTCAACAAAGAGCGACTTGCCTTATATCTTATCACAAAATCGCTTATTAAACGATAATATTTAATAAAATCATTAGTATTTATCATAAATGGATCATTAACATTAATTATAAATTTACCTTTTCCACGCATTTATTCCAATCATAAAAACAAAAATAAAATACAAAAATACAAAATGGTTTTAAGAAAAGTTATAGTGTAAAAATATTTGGAACCTTAAATATTTGTTTTTTGAAAATGGAAAAAAATATTTTGAAATTTTAAATATTTTATTTTTTTGGAAAATGGAAAATATTTATCATAATTTAGTGGTTAAATTCATAGTATGACCATCATCATTAATTGTTATTTCTTAATGGAAGTTGGGCCATCATCTTTATTCAAGAAAAATCATCCCACCTTAAAATAGGGACATAACTTCCACTTGTGCTAATATTATTAACATTGATTATAATTAATTTTTCCAAGCATTTATTCTGATCATAAATAATTTAAATGAAAAATTAAAAAAATGTTTTAAAAAGAGTAAAAATATTTCCAATTTTAAATAGTTTTTTTGGAAAATGGAAAAATATATGTTATTTTACGTATTATGATATATTTTATGTCTATTTAATTGAAATGACTAAAATATTGCTTCAAATAATACTAGTATTGACTTGTTGTTTTTACAATTTCTATAATGATGTACATGACATGACATGATATTGATGTAATATTAGTATATTTGACTTTCACTTGTTTTAATTATTGATGATGATGATGATATTATAATTGTCTTCTTAATTTATATATACTTGAAGTTGTATATGTTTTATTGATAGAGATTTAATAAGTAAGGTGATTTTGCTAGTTTCTATGGATGTTGTCCAATTCCCTAAAATTTATTTTAAAATGTTAAGTTATAAATTTGAAATGTGTTATATGTTTTTCTATAAGATCATAAATGTTATTTAAGAGCTATGATATATTTAACTAGTTCAATTGAATTTTTTTTTAAATGAAATTAGTAAAGTGGAATCTATAAAGGAAGCAACATGATGTGCTAAAATGGAAGCAAAATGTGGTGCTAAACTTGAAGAAAAACATGACAGGAAAATTGAAAGCCATATTAGGTGCTATTTGTGTCTCTAAATAGGAAGTTAAATTGGGTGCTAAACAAGAATAAAAACTCAAAGCTAAATAGGAAGCAACCCTTGGCACTAAAGGAAGCACACCTTGGTGCTAAAAATGAAGCAAAACCATAAGCTAAATAGGAAGTGAAATTCAGTACCAAATAAGGAGCAAAACCTAGTTCCAAATAAGGCATCAAATACGAAGCGAAGAAGGAAGCAATCCTGGAAGCTATAATGGAAGCAATACTCGAATAAAAAAAGGAAGCAATAATGGAATCCATATTCAAAGCAAAACTTGGCGTTAAAAAGGAAGCAAAACTTGACACAAAAAAGGAAGTAAAACTCGACACTATAAGTGTTAAATTTTTAACAAAAGAAACAAATAAAGGATGGAACACAAGTGGGAAAATTCATTTCCTTGTCATTATTAACCATAAGCTTATATAGGATTACATCATAGAAAAATACCATGGGACAATACCATGGAACAAAAAATACTATGGGACACCAAAGTGTCCTAGTCAAACTAACCAACTAACTATTCAACCACTAATTAAGGCACTAATGACCAGTGAGATTACAATTCTTAACACACCCCCTTAATCTCAACTGGGACAATATTCTCAGCACTGTCAATGCCTAAGTGATTTCTCTGAAACTCAAATACAAGTGTTCCCAATGGTTTGGTAAACATGTCAGCCAATTGCTCCTTAGAGCCACAAAACAACAAAGTGATCTCTCCATTGTTCACTAACTCGTGAATGAAATGATAGGGAGTGTCAATATGTATACTTTTTCTGTAAAAGACATTATGCTTGGATAATGTTATTGCATAACTATTGTCACAAAAAATAGGAGTTGGATCTTTTTCTGTGTATCCCATATCCTTTAAGATTCTTCTCATCCATATTGCGTGGCATGCTCTTGTAGTTGCTGCTACATACTCTACTTCTATAGATGACATGTTGATAATGGGTTGTTTCTGAGAGGCCCATGAAATCAGATTGGTACCCAAATGGAAAGCATAGCCAAATATTATTTTCCTATCATTGGTACTTCCTGCAAAATCACTGTCAGTGTAACATGTGAGAGTACTTTCTGGTGAATGAGAGTATCAAATTCCATAACCAACTGTGCCTGTAACATATCTCAAGATTCTTTTACCAACTTTCCAATGAGAGTCTTTGGGATACTCCATAAATCTGGAGATCACGATGACAACATACATCAAATGAGTTCTAGTTGCAGTCAAATACATTAAAATTCCTACCATTCTTTTATAGATTGTAGAGTTCACTGGTTGTCCATTATCATTCTTACTTAACTTAGTGCCTGTAGCAATGGGGGTTTATGTTGGTTTGCATTTATCCATTCTAAATATCTGCAAAATGTTTGTAGCATATTCATGCTAATAGATGAAGATGTCATTTTCACTTTATTTAAATTCCATACTAAGGAAGTACCTCATAAGGCCTAGATCAATCATTTCAAACTCTTTTTTCATGATTGTCTTAATTTCTTCTAACATCAGATTTCCAATATAAATCATATCATCAACTTAAATACATAAAATCATAATGTTACCTTGTTGATATGTTTTGACATATAGAATGGGCTCATTACTGCTCCTATTGAACCCATTGTTGATGAGATAGGAATCAATTCTGTTGTACCAAGCTCCGGGAGCTTGTTTTAGACCATACAAGGCCTTTTTCAGCTTGCACAATTTGTGTTCTTGACCCTTGAATTCATATCCAGGTGCCTGGTCTACATAGAATTCTTCTTCAAGTGTGCCATTGAGAAAGGCAGATTTCACGTCCATTTGATAAATATGCCAATTATTTTGAGATGTTATTGCAAGTACAGCTCTGATGGTGTCCATCCTTGCTACTAGAGAAAAGGTTTCATCATAGTCCATACCATATTGTTGAGAAAATCCTTTGGCAACCAACCTGGCTTTGTACTTCTCTATCTCTTCTTTTTCATTCAGTTTGGTCTTAAAGACCCATTTGACTCCAATACTACTTTTTGTAATGTCCCCACCTGCTGACCACTGCGAGGCAAGGAACATACTACCAATCGATGGGGCTTTTAATCAAAATTTAGCCCACTCATTTCATTAAAAGAAATAAGATATGAATGTGCAGATGTAAACAATCAATCATGCACAGCGGAAACAACATCCACACAATCATTCGAATACATTCAACATGTCAATCTCAGTCATTAATAAAACATTTCAGAATTTAATACATAGACAGAAACACTTATCTTCATTTCAATTGTCCCAAGCAACTAGCTATGTCGCTGCAACGTTCCACCCAGCCATAGGCTCTTCGACAGCTTATACTGAGTCCGTCCGAAGGCCACCCCCGAGCTGGGCATGATTCTCACAAGGACAAAGGGGACATTCACGCTCACCTTCAGTCCATTAACCATTTTGTTTTAGCCAAGCCAGTCTAACTGGGTTTATCAGGCTACACTTGCACAATGGATGCTTATTCCCAAGCCCAAGCCAGCACAAGGGATTACCCATCACCCATACCCATCATACTCTTCTCTCACCCGGCATACACAAACAGGGGCAGGGATAACAGTAGGATTTACAAACGAGATGGCCATGGGTTCTCCCAAAAACGTTCCCAACCAAAAACGGGTTATAGGACAGGGCAAACAACCACGGGGATGAAAACGATTTCTTCCCCAATATCTCAGCCTTAAATAGCCCAAAACGGCCTCCATTGTAATGTCATTCGTTTTCCCCTCTTCCCCACTGGTATCCAACACAGAAAAACGCCCTTCTCTGCTGGGGAAAGGAAGAAAACGTTTTTTCTCCATTCCTAGAAAACGCCCAGGTAGTTCTGAACTCGTGAGGGAGGAAGAATGGTTATGGATAATGGCTGGGAGAGCAATTTCGTGGCTCTCTTCTTGCCCAAGGAGACCAACACGATTTCCCATGATGGGTGGCTTTCCCATACCCGAATTTGGACAGCCATACCTCTCCCTTCCCAAGGCATTAACTGCCCCAACCAACTCTTGGGAGAAATCAATGGTTTGGTACAAAAGTCAACATGGGTAGTTGAGGGTTTGATGGATTCCTTCATTGACACTTGGCTTGACTCTAGTGGCTCAAGGGTTTGAATGTTTTCCCTCCCAATTCCTTGTGAAATCATGCCCCCGTCTCTTTGTTGCATTGCATAGCTAGTTGTGGGTATTTTTATTAAAATGCATATTACATGATGTTGAAATTCCAATGTGCCTGGCTAGCACGCAAAGCATATGCATCAATAAATCGATGGCGGGGCCTTGGCCTTGAGCTCCTCACCATGATTTCATAACAAATATATTACATCATTTATAATGTAAATGCCATGGGGCCAAACTGGGGACATTACACTTTTGTTCGGTGGAAGATCAACTATATCCCAAGTCTGATTTCTTTCTATAGAATCAATATCTTCATTCATTGCTTGTACCCACTGTGCATCCTTTACTACTTCATCAAAAGATGTGGGATGATAGGAAAATAGAGCATACTGTAATTGCTCATCAATAATAGGAGTTTGCTCATATAACTCCCTCAAACTTCTGGTTTTCGTATTTTGTGTTGGACTATTTGCTAGTGTTTCTTCTTACTATTGTTGCTGCACCTCCAATATTGGAATTCTGAGTGGTAGATCTAGACTTTCTTTCTGTTGAATATCAGCTAAAGCATTTTGAGGATCACTCCAACATTTATCTTCAAGAAACTTAACATCTCTGCTCACCACAACCTTTTTGGTGACATGATTATACAACTTGTAATCCTTGTGATATTCACTGCAACCATTGAAGATACATTTCTCACTCCTTTTGTCCAACTTTTTTCACAATTCTTCAAGTACATGTGCAAATGATACACCTTCAAAAACTCTCAGATGTGAGACACTAATCTTAGTGCCACTCCATGATTCCTTGGGAATCTTGTCTTTAACACTCACGGCAGGAAACATGTTTAGTAAGTAAACTAAACATGCAATAGCTTCATCCCAATAATCATCTGACAGTTTCTTATATGAGAGCATACTTCGAACCATGTTCATGATGATTCGGTTCTTCCATTCAACAAATCCATTATGCTGTGGAGTGTATTTGGTAGTGAACTAGTGTTGGATGCCATGTTGTTTTCAAAACTCTGCAAAATCATGTGAATCGTATTCACCTCTACCATCCGAATTGAGTACTTTGATGGATTTACCGGACTGTTTTTTAGTCAATGCCTTGAATTCTTTAAATTTGGAGAAGGTATGTGATTTTTTTTCAAGAAAGTAGACCCATAATTTCATGCTATAATCATCAATAAAAGTCAGGAAATAAATACTACCTCCTATGGATTGGGTTTGCATGGGTCCACATAGGTCGGTGTGAACTAACTCAATTTTTTCTTTGGATTGAGATGTGGAAGTGGGGAAATTGTCCCTTTGATATTTCCCTAAGATACAATCTTCACAAGAACTGGAATGTTCATCCATGACAGGTAACCCCTTAACCATGGACTATTTATGCATAAAATTGATACTCTGGAAGGGTAGATGACCAAACCTACAGTGCCACAACCATGTTTCATTTAGACTAGAAACAGTATGTGCATATGACTGTGACAGTATAGAACTTCTAAGACTGAGTGGAAATATTATGTTTTTGGTCATTTCTACTTTGGCTAAGAGTCTTCTACTGGGGGGTTTATCATAGACATCACAATAGGTATCAATAAACCTGACATCATACTTGTTTTCAATCAATTGACCCACACTGATCAGATTTAATTTTAGATTAGGAACATAGTATACATCATGTATAAAATTAGTCTCATTCTTCTTAGGAAGAACATGAACAATGCCTTTTCCTTGAGTAGGAACAAGATAATGATCACCAAGCTTGATTTTTGTATTGACAGATAGATCTAGGTCAGAAAATAACAGTTTGTTACCTGTCATATGATTGTTACAGCCACTTTCCAGCAACCATACATTTGAATGATATTCCTCTTCAGTTACTTGACATGAGAGAAACATGACTTCTGATGAGCCTTCTTCAACATTGGAGACATGGGCTCTTCCACTGTTATGGTATGCTTGCTTCTTTCTGCAGTCTCGTTCATAATGGCCATACTTCTTGTAGTACTTTCACGAGATGTTGGACCTATTAGTCCATATTTTTCTTGTCCCCATCTGGTTCTGATAGTTGTGAGATTGATCATGGTGATTTGAATGCTCATGAGCGGTTCTATCGTCTATAGAATGAGAACCTCTTCCTCTTCTGCCTCGTCCTCTACCTCGACCTATGCTGAGGGAATCCTAAGTGTTGAATGCATTTGTCAAGGACTCTTCTTCTTGACTGAGTCAAACTTTTTGGTACATAAGGGACCTCATTAGCTCTTCTAGGTTAAATTTGGACATATCTTCAGATTCTTCTATAGATGACCAAAACCGGAGTCATAAATTTTTCTATAGTTTTTGTTTCTTTCATTTTAAGACTTTCAAACTGAAGTCGAAGAGTTTGGATTCTTACCGTTTTGACTATGTTTGTACCTTTGTATGCAAATGCAAGGAGATTCTAGGTTTGATGTGCGGTGGTGGCTCTTGAGATCCGTGGGAATATGGATTCCTCAATGCAGCTCTGGATGAGCCATTTTACAGTGAGATTTATTTCTCGACGAGCTTCAAGGGAATTCTTTTGAGCATTAGAAATAGTGTCCAAAGAAGTTGCTTCCAATTTTGTGAACTCGTTTTCAACCATATCCCAACATTTGTTGAGTTGGAGAAACGTCTGCATCTTAATTGACCAAAATTCATAGTTGGTGTCGGTCAACATTGGTCCAGATATTTGCTTCTAACTCAAGAGTTACTGGAACTGGTATTAGCCATTTTTGTATGGATGTCTTTTTGACACAGTTTCGCAGCCTTACTAACTAGCACGGTGCGTGATAGGGAACATCAGGAAAAAACTGTGTAAGTGAACAGTGATCACTGCACTTTACCTTTTTAGAGAGTGCGTCGATGTCACGCTTTGCCTTAATAGAGAGTGCATCGACGACGCGCTTTTCCTGAGCAACAAGTGCGTTGATGGAAGGGTGTTGCAGTTCCAAATAGGCACAGGTGCATTGACGTCTCTAGAGGGAAAAAATAAAAAAATGTTGGTTGATTCTTCACTCTGTGAAGAATTCATCACGTATCCACGCCGATGTGTTCTCGTCTTGATCTGCAACCTCAAAAATATGTGAGATCAGATCTATGTGTCTGTGCATGCTTTCCACTTTGTGAAAAGGATTACTCAAAAACAATAGTTGAGCATGTATCAGGCCAAACGCTCCGATACCATGTTAAATATTTAACAAAAGAAACAAATAAAGGAAGGAACACAAGTGGGCAGATTCATTGCCTTCTCATTAAATTTAACCATAAGCTTATATAGGATTACATCACAGTAAAATACCATGGGACAATACCATGGAATAGAAAATACTATGGTACATCAAAGTGTCCTAGTCAAACTAACCAACTAACTTTTCAACCACTAATTAATGCATTAATGACCAGTGATATTATAATTCTTAATAACAAGAGAAACAACACTCGATATTAACAAAGAAGCTAACATGGACACTGCATATGAATCAAAACTAGAAGCAAAATGAGAAGCAATGTTGGAAACCAAATTGGAAGCTCCATTCGGTGCCAAACCTAGCGCTAGCTCAACCTGACGCTAAATTCAGCACAAAACTCGACGTAAAGTCTAGCGTAATTTGAAAATGTAGCATGGCGCTCGCATTAGCGTTGTTGGGCCCAAATTCGAAAACAAAATACACTACAAGTCGACACTACTGCTAGCAATAATCTCCTGCTTTGTTGTATTGATATCATGTTCTCCATTGAGGTGATTGTTTTAAAAGAATTGTATTTTTGGAAACATATTCCCAAAACAATGGCAGTTTTACACTCCTAGAAAATAAGCTTATTAGTCTTTATTTTACATTAAACCACAAGGTAGCCTTATCATGACCTAAGTGATGTAGTTTGTCTTTGACTCCCAAGTTCTTTTTTAATATTAATAATATGAGCACTCAATATTTTAAACAAAAGAGTATATACAATTAAGAATAACTTGTGTGATTTTTAATTCTAACTTACTATATTAACCATTTACCACTTAAATTTTGGTAATGTCCATAATATTTATCTCATATTTATTTTTTAATAACTTGGGAAATAAAGATTCCAGCCATCATCTTCATACTCACCTTGATAATTATCTTTGAAATTCCAAACAATTCACAAAATTCCCAAATCTTTGTAATCTTCAAAATTGATTAATCCAAGAAACAACTTTTGATGGTTATCTCCACTATAATTATCTTTGAAATTCCAAACAATTCACAAAATTCCCAAATCTTTGTAATCTTCAAAATTGATTAATCCAAGAAACAACTCTTGATGATTATCTCCACTATAATTATCTTTGAAATTCTAAATAATTCACAAAATTCCCAAATCTTTGTAATCTTCAAAATTGATTAATCCAAGAAACAACTCTTGATGGTTATCTCCACTATAATTATCTTTGAAATTCCAAACAATTCATAAAATTCCTAAATCTTTGTAATCTTTAAAATTGATTAATCCAAGCATCTATTTCAAAGATTGTAATTGTATTTACAAAATACAAGCATCTATTTCAAAAATTATAATTGTATTTACAAAATACAAAAATTACATATATTTAATTTGATGAAAAAAATTAAAATCAAGCATCATAGTAAAATTAAGATTTTTTTTAACCTACTTCAAAATCACCAACTCTATTTGCTTCTTCATTTATCATGCACCTTGCCAAACACCAAAAAAACCCTTCTCCTGATTTGTAAATTGAATAAAGGCATAGAGACGTGTCCTATCTATAACCAACCAATTCACCAATAGGATCCATACTTTAGCAAAGTTCACACCGTGAGCCAAAACCCAAAAAATTTAACCATGAGTTTTGGTGAATTTTTTTTAACAAAAATGGTGTAATATTATTTATTTAAAATAGAAAAAAATTAAAATATTATTCACGTATTTTTCAGATTAGTTTTGAGTTAGTTTTTGGCTTAATTTTGAAGGTTGGCAGTTTAATTATATTAAACTGTGACTATCATTGTATTAAACTGTGACTATCATTATACAGTTTGATTTAAATTATAAATAGTAATGATATATTTTTTTTCATGGAAAAAAAAATATTAATTTAAAAAATAGGAAAAATTTATTTTAAGAAAAATGAGATTCTTAATATTTTAAATGTAATAAAGAGGACGAGGTGATGTACATTTTCCAATGTTGTTTTACGGTGTAAACTTGTTTTAATGTAAAATGTTTGTAGAAAGTTTTGTAAGTCATGGAATGGTTGAGGATATTATTTTTTATAGCTTTTTATTATTATATTTTTTTTTAATTTATATTTTTATTGGAGTTGAGTTGGGGTTTTAATTTAATTCATAATATATAATTGTATATGTATTGAATCATTTTATAATATTTAAAAGTTTTGTAAGTCAAGGAATGGTTGAGGATATTATTTTTATAGTTTTTTATTATTATAATTTTTTTTAATTTATTATTTTTATTAGAGTTGAGTTGAAGTTTTAATTTAATTCATAATATATGATTTATAATTTATATGTATTGAATCATTTTATAATATTTAAATTTTATTAAAGTTATATAATTTGAATGAGAATAATAATTAAGAATATAGATATTTTTATAAGAAATATAAGAGATCATAGATTCAAATCCAAAAGATGTAGACAACTTTTAAATAGATCTTGATGATCGTAGATTGAAATCATAGGTTCAAATCGACAGGATGTAGATTTGGGTAAACTTTTGAATGGATCTTGATAACCATAATTGAAGGGGATAAGCTGTTGAAAATATTTGATAACAATAATTGAAGGCGGTTGAAAATATTTGTATGTATTTGTATTTTTCACACAGAACAAAATTCCATATTTGTATGTTACATTTGTAATTTTCACAGTGAACAAAATTCCATTTATCTTTTGAGATGGAAATTGAAATCAAAAGCATAAATGGTTTGCGGAATTCTTGGTAAGTTGTGCACGCTGCAAGATCCTGTGGTGAACAATCTGAAAAGATAAAGATGAATATCCAGTCCACAGACTATAAAGTGAGCAAAAACGCTAGCAAACAAATATTTGAGAAGACGTTTAGGCATCCTAAAGACGCCACATATAATTTTATTGTAAATATCAGAGATTCCCGTTTCCATGTGCAGAACCTTTCAATAACCTTGCACACTTGCAATATTATAAAAACCATGTCATTTCAAGGTCTGTAACTTATCCCAAAATGTCAAAAAAGTTTTTGTTTTTTCTCACTAACAGATAATTTTGCTTTCTATTTTAATAATAATGAATTAATAAACAATTTTAAGATAGATGTTATTTCACTTAGTAATAAAGCCAAGAGACATATGTATATTAGTATATTTTTTAACAATTTGAAATGAATGTTCAAATATTTATTAATTGTTATTATTTTTAAATGTCAAGTCACTCTTTGAACAAATAAGGGCATTACACTTAAATATTAAATGATAATATTATTTAATAATTGTTTGGTTGAAAAAAATGTGTTTTTCATTTTGAAAAGAAGCTTAGAACTCTAAAGAAGTAATTTACAAACCAAGTTTAAAGTTTTTTTCGTAGATATTTTTTAAACAAAATAGACTTTTAAGCTCCTTACTATCAACAAAAGTATTAACCATTAACCATTAGAAGAAAACACATATAAAAGACAAAACAAAAATATCCAAGATTGCATCAAGTGTACATGGAGTGCAATATAAAGACAAAGCAAAAATCTCCAAGATTGATCAATCGTATATGGAGTGCAATATACCTGGAGAAGAAACCTTGGCATTCTCTTCCATGACTTCCATCAGATACATACTGACATCCAATGCTTTTTTTAACTAACCATCATCTTGACCATTAAGCTCCTTACAAATGTGAGAATAAGAAATACTTATGAAAAGTCTTTCCATCATCTTCACCATGGAAAACAAAGGTCTAAGTATCAAGTTTCATGTGTGAACATTGCCATTTACCAACTCAATTACTAACTTAAGTCTCCAAAGATTTGAATTTAAGATATGCATTATTGAATGAATTTGCCATTTACCCACTCAATTACTAACTTAAGTCTCCAAAGATTTGAATTTGAGATATACATTGTTGAATGAATACTCTTATGAACCTTGTTATGGTGTTATATTAAAAAATATTAGTGCACTAAATCCGTCCTTAAAGAAAAACTTATCGAAATCAAGCTAGACTAACACACCACTAGCTCCACATATGTGTTAGATTTCACCTAGTTTAGCTTGGATAGTCTTCTTCACTACACTAGCATATACATAGTGAGTATTTACAACAACAACTATGGCAGCAATTAGTTCTCCAAGCTGCAATCTATCTTTGTCCAGATCCAAGGTAACCAATCATTGACTTCTTTACTGAACTAAGATAGAGATTCTAATTGATTGAAGGACAAGTAATTACGACCAAGAAACAGAGGGCTCATACTTCAGTGAAGGATGTATTGTGACAAGATTAAAGAATATTTTTTGTTGGTATATCTCTAATAGTGAAATATAGATCTACATTCCCCCACCCCCACTAGCTCCTATGTATTTATTGGATTATTTTATCCATGGATGTTGAGATTGGTAAGGACTATATTCTTATGAATAGTCAGTTAGAGTTTCTTATATGCATTATAGATTTATTATTGTTTATTAATCTAAGATAGAATGAGAAATGTTGTTGTTGTTCAATTTGTGTGCAGATTCATTAAGGAGATCTAGGAGTTGGAAAAAGATCAACTAGGCTTCCCAAAAAGCTAGGAGATCTAGGAGTTGGAATTTTGGAAGTTTCTTTGGGTTTTCTTCCTTTTTAGTCATTGTATAAGATATTAACTGTCCTTATAGCCAATTTGTAGTAGAAAACTACTTCTAAAAATTGCAATTTTAATTCATTCCTTTTTTTAACTTTTGGAAGGCGCTCACTAATTTTGTGTGTAAAACCCATGAGTTCTCACAAGTTTCAAGTGTAATCCCATGAGAAAATCGTTATGTTCTCTACTTTTATTAAGGAAACACACACTAGTAGAGTGAAAAAAACACTTGATGTTTGCAAATAACTTAGATTCAAGTTTTTTTGTTTCCTTTGAGACCTAGAGACTACGATATTTGACTAGAGACCTATTAGAACTTAGTTTTCAACTTGTTTTTCATTTTTCTTTCAATGGTATAGATAATTTTTTAATTTAAAAAAAAAACATTTGACTCCTAGTGAGCCACTTACCTTAGTGAAGAAGATGCCCTGCTTTGACGACTCGGTAGAATTGAATGTTCTGTTGGTGGCTACCCTTAATATTTGTGTCCATGATTTGGTCCATTGTAACTTGTTTAAGGCAATATGGATTGAATTCTATAGGGGCCAAATGCTCAGCCACCTCTGAGGTGTCCAAGAGAGGTGGAAAATATGGTCGAAGCAATTCCACATTAAATACTGAGTGCAATCCAATGAAAGTGGGAATATTTAAAATTCAAAATCATTCTCACCCACAAACTTGTTGGTGGTGTAAGGACCATATCAGAGTGGCATGATATTTTTGTGGGGGGTTGTGAGGTGCTCCTTCTACAAATGCAACCACACCTTATCCCCAACTTGAAACTTGTGTGGAACCCGATGTTGGTCATGTCGTTGTTTGTACTTGGCATTGGATTTTTGCATGATATCATGAACCTATTGTTGGATGTGCTGGATTTGTTCAATGAATTTGGTTTCTTTCTCTACCTCATACTGAGCATGGGAGGACTCATTCTCTGTATATGCAATGGGTATAGCTACATCAATGGGGGCCAATGGTTGGAACCCCAAGCACACTTGAAAGGGGATGTCGCCAACAAATTTGTGGAGGGATCTATTGTAACTATGTTGAACATTGGGAAGTCTCTCATCCCATGTGCATGGAGGTTTGGATTTGTACATGCACAGAATCTGCACAGTCATCATGTTGACCACTTTTGTCTGCCAATCCATTTGGGGGTGGAAGGCAGTCAGTCAATTTGGTCAGCTTGGTGTCCATTAAAGACCATAAGGAGGACTAGAAGGTGTTGAGGAGCATATTGTCCTAATCTAAAAAAATATTATGTGGCAACTTGAAATTAACCCAATTAATATTGGTGTGGGGATGTATCCTTCATTAATGGGAACTTTTTATCTTACCCTACAATTTCCACAACTTCCACATATAAGGTGTCTCAATTTAAGACTTTTTTCTTTAACGACACTTGGAATTTTTCAGCCTCTAAAGTTGGGTGTAGTCAGATCAAACAGGCCTTATATCCCTTGTGTTCGATTGCTACTAAGAAGAAGCCTATGTTTTCATGCTTATCTTCTTGGGCTTGGTTCTGGCAATTGACCAAGTGATTCATCCAATGGGGGCATCAAATCCTATTCTCCACCGTATTGATCGAAGTGAATTTTTGGACATGTGTTCCATCTGGGATGATATACTTCCTTCAAATGAAGTTTTCCTAGAATCTTTGATACAATCTGACACTCCTTTGGATGTTGATCTTGTTCCAATTAAATCCAGTCCTGATTTTCCTTTTGAGTTTGATCTCACTGATTATAGATCCTCAAACACTGGTAGATTTGAATCTTTGGATTCTCCCATAGAGTTGCAAGTCATTTTTCCTGTCGATTTTGATTATATTACTAGATTTTTCGACTCCCATGATGATGAGTTTTTTCCTATTGACTCCATCACTCCTTCTAACTTTGATCTTTATCTCGAGTTGGATCTTGTTGATCGTAGGTCTTAAGTATTTGGCACTATAGAGTCTTCACTGATAAACTCTACCTTAATTATGCATGTTGTTGAAGATAGAGAAGTTGAAAGTATTTCTACCAAAGTGACTTGTATTAGATATTTCTTTACACATTTTGTGCATATGATTTTGGTGCAGTTGCTTCTTGGAGACATGATTTTTAGTTGGATTCATTGTTGTCTACGGATAATTTTTGACATATTTCTCTATCATGTTAGGTATATTAAGAAACTTGCATATAGGTTTAGGCCTCCCCACTGTTACGATGCATTTGAACCTTTTTCCATCTAAATTTTCCATAGGTTCGAACCTGTTGGATATTGGTGTGTTAACCATCTCTTTATGCATTATGCACTAGTCCGACAGTAGAGCCTACCTACCATGGGCCACCATAGTCAGCACCCATATACCATTTTGGTTCCCATGCTAAGTTTTTCTCATAGACTCGGGATGCTTTTTATTTTTACCATGACTTTGAGAAGAAGCCTCATGTCTTTCTTTCTCATATATTTTTAGCCATTCCTGATAAGGCTCCCATTTTTGTGTTTAAGTTGCATATGCATTTTACTCAATCCTTCTTGATCTTATGAGCCTAATGTCGGCTTCCATGCTTTTAGCTTATTATATAAGCCCTCATCTCTTATCTTATTTTTTCTCACTTTTTTCTAAGCCCTGTATCATTTTTCCTTTGTAAGTTGACACCTTTTACCCATAGGAGACACACTCTGAGTCTCCTTATCTTGCTCATATTCCTTGCATTATGCATAGGTTTGTTCCATGCACTTGGAACTAGTTCCACTTGTCCCTGACACTCATTTCCTCCCATAATGAGCATTCTTCCATACCTCCTTCGAGCTTGTTAAAAAATGGAATAAGGCCATGAGTTGACTTTTCCGGGATCGTTAAACTATCATGGAAAAGGTAGATATGTATTTTTCATTAAGCTATCTTCAGGCTCCTTAAAATTGAAAATATTGCCGAGCAATCTTGTTTCTATCATACTCATTAAAATGATCTGAAGGAACATCCATCTAGTATAAGTTTAACCCTTTTCTGGAAGACGTGGATTATTTACGAAATAAGGAATACTCTAGTCAAGTTTTACTAGAAGGGTTCTTTCACCGTATCATTTTACACTTTTTCAAACGATAAAGACTAAAATTACGAAAACGTATACTACAAAGTTATTATTTAAGTTTTTCAAACTCTTTAAAATTGAAAACACCAGTGAGCACAAATAGATCCAGGCTCGATATAAATTCCACGGATTAGTATCTTATCAAGCATTTTTCTATCTTTTCTTATAGCTCGTTATACGAGGAATAAAGTGTTGAGTTTACTTTTTCAGGCTTGTTAATCATACGAATAATATCTTATCGAGCACACTTTTATCATTTCAAGCTCGTTAAAAAATGAAAAGGTACAAAAGAAAGAGAAAAAGGGAAGGGAATGATCTCAAATGTGTTTGATATAATGGCAGCAATTCAAATGTGTCCTTGAACAAAGCACCTGTTTTGAGTCTATCAAACAAGTTAGGTTCTAGTTTTGTCCTTAGGAAAAACCTAATCTCAAAGTTGTTACTCCTCTGGTTGGTTACTCTTCAAATCATATGGAGAATATCTCAATGTCTCCTACATTGTGGATTTGTATCATTAGTCACTTTCTGTACAAATTTGCCTAAGTCATTAGTGCACGTGCTTATTGTCCAAGGATATAACCTATTTCGTCCATTCTACAGTTTCCTTGATTTCATATGTCGATCATTCCCTAGTGTCAGTATGTTTCATCGTGTACTCAATTCTCGTTCAAATCAAATCAGTCTTTGATTACTCCTCTTGTTGGATGATGGAGAATTCCTTAATGCCTCCCTTCCAACGAACCTCTTGCCATCGACTTCAACTCATTTTTCTATGGGAATGAGGTTTAGATTTTTAGTAGTACCTTGGGGATTACAATCATCAGTGGCAATTTCCCTTGCTATAAAGTTATGAGAATGCATTTATGCATCTTACTCGATGGATTCTTCAAGTGTTCGAATCCAAGACAATCTATTCACATATGTTCGAATGTACTACGTTCCTTGGGGCCCATTTACATTATCGGTGGGTTCCCTCATGTTTGTTAACAATTTACATCAATGACTGGTAATCAAATGGTATACCCCATGTTCGACTTCGGCTCATTTATTCACACAGTTAGGATTCGTACCTTTAAGTTGTTTGGACTGAATACCTTGGGCCAATAGTAGAATTCTCATATTTTTTCCATTTCTCAAGTTGCGCAAGATTATACCACACTTTATAAGACATAGATCCACCTTGTATTCTTGTGGCTATGATCAGTTGTTGGGCATGGATCAACTTTGTGTATTTGTGGCCATGACCCATTTATATATAACATGGATCCTACATTGCCATGATAGTTACATCAATTACATACATATGTTGGATCTACCTTGTATCTTTCCGGCGATCATTTTGTATATGGACATCTCTATCCCAGGGATAATTTTGTTTGACATCCTTTTCCTATTTCAGGTACCTTGTTGAGACTAAGATTCTTGGATTCTCCAGTTTCATTGACTCTATATACCAATCTATTGAATATTATAATGTATTTCATCCAACACGTTCCCTTATTACCTCATACATTATGGGGCATTTGTTATATAGCCCAAATTGGCACTTCTTCGTCCGCGACGACACTTGCATGATGATGCTCTCATGACGACACTTCATGAATCTATTGTTTCTTACACAAAAGGACACTATGGATGGAATATACCTAATTTGGTGCTTAATAATGTGGCCTTAACTTATTCATTTATTATCCAGCAATTAGGAATCTTGTGACCACATTTGGAGATCGAAACACCCCTAGAAAAACCCTCAAAATGGCATTTTTAGACCATTTTTCCTAAACATGCAAGTTTCTCTTGTCCCAAGGGCATGTGACACACACATTTTCCATATCCCACCTTTCCATGGCTTAAAAATTCTCAAAAATATAAAAATCTCAAAATTTGGATGGTTTGGGAGGTTGGGATAACCACCACATCAGCTACAATTGCTACCTCCTTGAATATAACCATCTCCTTCTCCTATAAAAGAAAGGGATATTGGCCATGAAAGGGAATCTTATCCAAAGTATTGTTATGTTGGAGGAATCATCACTCTTTTTCCCTTTCTATTTATGCCCTAGTTTCTCTCAAACCCTTATGCATCTGAGTTGTGGTTGGGATTCTTGGAGAAGAATAGCAGGAGATCCAGAATCAAGGTTTTGTGAGGTGCCAAAATAGAAACAAGGTATAATTGGACTTCTTTCCATTCATAATAAAATAATTGACATCATTCCCTTTCTTAACAATTGTGTTCATCCTTGTCTCATATTTGGTTACATGTTAATGTTTAATTGGTTAACTAGTTTATATTGATTCTCTATTTAAAATCCAATTATCTTTTTGTATCCAAATGTGTTTGAGGAAGGTATTGGAATGGTTTTATAAGTTCTTGGACTAAATATTAGGAGAAAAGCTCAAGTATTCAAGGAAATCTTGGACTAGCCTTCATAAAAAGGTGCATACAATTCCTCTTCCTAAACCCTTTATATGCTTTTGTTTCGATCTTAGTTGATAATTAAGAGTCTATTTTGTGTAGAACCAAGCCTTAGTTTTCTTCTTTTTCAAACCTAGTATGTTGGTGACCTTAACCCCAGTCATAGGATAGTTAGTCTCACAACACTTACTCATCTATATCCTACCATTCCAAATATTCAAAGAGTATGATATTCACTCGAAGTATATTCTTCTACTGAACAAATTATGATTCCCCAACAACCCATTCAAACATTGGTTAATGAAGTGGTCAAGCCAATGCAATATTCACTCAATATTTTTCTTCTTGTATAGAGTGATGTGACCACCAAAGAAATTTTATTTACTACTAGTTCAGGAATTTCTAGACAAGGGGACATTATATTCACTTCAAGTGTGCACCCTCAAAGACCTACGATCATTTCCTTTGGTTTAAATAGTCTGGTTGAGCCTCTCTTCCCTTCTTTTGTACCCTTCCAAATAATGGTTGAAGTTCATTCATGCACCCTTTACCATTGTGTAGTAGATGATGGAGCCTTTGTTAATATTTTGTCATTATATGCTTGAAAAAATCTTGGTTCTCCCAAACTTATGCCAATTATTGTCCTTTAATAGAATATGTAATGAAACATTGGGGATTCTTCCTCAATTACTTATTTCTATATGTGGTAATATTGTCTTTCATAGTAATGGAAGGCCATTGGACTTCATTATTCTCCTTGGGCATGATTACATATCTACAATGAATGTTTTGGTGCACATATTATTTCATGTTAGGTAATTTCTTAACAACGAAAGCATTATTACTATTGATCAAGTTGCACTTACAAATCCTTATCCTCATCTAGATTTCAACCATGTTTCTCATTTCTCTATTTTTAGTGTTTCCATAGAAAGTGCATTTCCATGGGTGATTATGTGGCCTCAAATCCCATGCACTCAATTGATACTAAGAACAATCCTCTCATTCATGCTTTGTTTCTTAGTATTTGGTTTTAGAAATTGCCCAACAGATTTACCCAATGGAGGCATTGGAGCCTATTATCCCCATTGTTGGGGAAAGTGAATGTTTCAAGATATGTTCTCTCTAGGATGATTTTATTCCCTCATATGAATCTCTCTTAGAGGCCAATATTGGGTGTGACATTCCTTGGGATATATTTGTCCTTTCCAAATATTATTTCCTTGGATTGGCCCCATATACAATCAAATATAGCTTTGATTTTCATAATGAATATGATCTCTTTGATTAAAGATCCTTGTATTTTGGCATTTAAGAGTCTTTAGAATTTTTCATCAAGATGAAATTCAACCTTTTAAGTTTGATTTATCTTCCGAGTTTGATTTCTCTAGTTATAGATCCTCTAAATTTGATGTTTTTGAGTATGGTCTCTTTGTTTGTAGATATCCATAAACTTGCAACATGGGGTTTATTTCCATAGACTTCAGTAGTTATTTCAATTTTGTCTTCCCTTTTGAGTCTAATATCTTTTGTTGATCGTGAGACTTTGGCATTATTAAGTCTTTGTGGATATATTTCGCCATTGATATGGACATTCTTGAAGATACCAATGATGATAATATCCTTGTTTCTATAAATATTAGTAGATATCTATATTTTAATTTTTCTCTACATATGATCTTGTTCTTGTTTCTTATTGAGTGTATGATTTTGACTTGGATTCACGTTTTCTTAGGGATCATTCCTTACATATTATTCAATTTGGTCAGGTATATTTTAAAGCTTGCATATAGGTTTAGTATCCCCCTATGTTTTGATGCATTTAAACCTTTTACAACTTGAAATCACCATAGGGTAAACCCTATAGGATGTTGGTGCATAATCATTTACAACTTGTAGTTTTCATTGCTCCAATAAAATATAGTTCACGTGATGGGTTTCCCTAGTACAGTGCTCTTTTTCCATCTGGAACACGTCCCATTATTTTACGGTAGGGATGAGAGCCCTTATAATTTTATATTTCATGATGAACCTCATTTACTTCTAGGAATTTTGTGGATACCACCTTTATGTTTTGTTTGAGTTGTATTTACATTTCTTATAGATTGCTTCTGTACTTGTGCCTAATGCTCTAGTACAATTTTCTTCCTTAAGATTGCTTCCATTGCAGCCACTTCGGTTGCTCACCCTTTCTATCATTTTATTTTTTCTTTTCAACTTGTATCCTTGAAGGAGACATGCTTATGAGTGTACATGACCTTCCCGACACCATTTTCATTTATTGTACATAAGTTTGTTTCATCCGCTTGGAACACAATTTCACACCTTATGACACTTATCTTCTCCACTATCTTATAGATTTATTTTATTCCTTTTCAAGCTTCATATAACATGAAAAAGAAAAAAAAATTAACAATAAAACATAAAAAAGTGGGGGAAATAATTTAGATCCTCGTTATTTATTTGGTTATATGGTAGTAATCAATGTTGGTCATCCTTGAACACAATACCTATTTGCATCAATATTTTACATTTGGGTTGTAGTAATTACTTAGGAACTTTACTGTGATTTTGGTGTTTCCACTCCTCTAATTTGTTCTTACTCCAATATTTATGGAGCACGCATTATTGCCTCTTGAATTGTTGATCCATATTATTTCTCTTGTATGGCATTAGTTGTTGTTTGGGTCTTCATTATGTTGTGATAATGTTTAATGGAAATGCTTATCATATGTCAATTACTCCTTAAATGTTTTCTCAATCCATGTTAGCATTGCTTATGTCAATTTGTACTCATTGGTTTGATCTCTCAAATATGTGGCTCCATTACTTAAGTCATGTTCCTATTCTTGTCTCGTGTCAGTTGATGGTGAATTCCTTAATTATGCCCTCCTTCCAATGAGTAACTTCTTGTCATTTTCGGCTCATTATTTGGGAACTATATTTAAATACCTTTGCAATACCTTGGGGATTGCAATCATTAGTGGTAGTTCCACTCACATTTAGTGGTAGGTATAGATTAATGACCCCTATTCAGCTAATTGTACCAAGTATTTAACATGAACGTATCTATTCTCATTTGGTAGATATTACTGTGTATTGTGGAACCACTATAATTACTAGTGGGTAGCCTCATATCTACCAATGTTATCCATTAATGAATGATGATCATACATGTCTTCAATGTTTGAATTCAAATCCTTTATTGACATGGATTAGACTCATACTAATGTATTGTTTGGATCAAAGACTTAGATTTGTGGTGCAACACTTTGTTGGTGTTACTACCTACATATTTATAGATCATATCACTATCTTATGAGTACCATGGAGAATCAATATTTCACTATTGTTAGTTATCCTATTATACATTGATCCATATATCCCTTCATAGCTACACTCTTGTTTTGATATGGATCTATAATGTATTTTTCATGGTGACAGTTTTACATCTGATATACTTCATTGATTTATAGCGTACTCAATTGGGAGACTATTCTTGTTTTCACTTGACCATGGATATGCCCACATTGGGAATAATTTATTTTTACATCTAATATCATGGTATTTGTTTGACGGTATTGAACTCATAAATAGCACTTGAAATAGTAAAAAATTTAGTAAAAACCATGGAAAATGTGGGAGAGAATTTTCTTTCACCCAACCAACCTCTCAATATCAAATTAAGATCCCCTAATCTCTCAACCAATAATACTATAGCATCTCTATATAGATTCTCAAACAACCAGACAAATGCCTTAGGATTCATGAGATACACTCCAAGATCACATAATTTTCACTGAGAATACCCCAATCAAAACTAAACCCCATGATATGGAAAACTAAGACTAACATAATTCCCTTATCTTTGTTTTATGGGTTTTTCAAAGGACTCTTTTTTTTATATTTTATTTGCATGTCACACTTTTTTCGACAAGTCATCCTTCCATGCAAATTAAATGAAGAGGAACAATAATTCCATGTTTGTGTGTTATGGTACTAAGGAAAAAACTTAATAATATAGCGCTTAAATGTTAATTGAACCTACATGCACCATGTAATAAGTGTATTTAATAAAAACAAATGCTCTTATTGATAAAAAAAAAATATTCTTCACCACATAACCTTGCATATAAAGTCATCATAATATGGAAAACATATATACTAGTTGGTATAGTATTATTGCTTAAGTTTTCCCTAACACATAAGATGGTGCTTATGGATATCTTTCTTTCTCGGGTATGGAATCCCATGAGATATTTCATGGAACCATCTCTCTAGGACCCTAGAGTTTTCCTATCACATTTTCTGTCATATCATAACAGCATGACACTAGTTATAACATGTATCAAATCATGTGTAATAGTATCTTCATATTTATAAAGAAACAATTGGAATGAGTGGTTTAGCAAAGAAATATACACATCATGTTTCCTCGAGGTAGTATCATGTCAACATTAACATTGCGTTATGGTCCACAAATCACGAGTAATTAAGTCTAGACAATAATCATGTATGCATATAACTAGCCTTAAGTATCAATGGTAGGAAAAATGGGGTATTACATATACCTACCCTTCAAGAAAATTTGTCTTGAATCTTATAGTCCATCATAAAGAAGTGTTTAAGAAGGCCAAATTTCAGTTACAAATACAATGTAGTTGTAATGGTTTTTTTAATGTCCATAATAACTATGGATTCATGTTACATTTAATTACAATCCAAGTAGGAAATAAATTGCATAAATTTTATTTTTATTTCAGGGATTCTTCGAACCCACTTCCACTAGAATCATACCAACTTTTCATTTTACTAATAAAATTCTTTCAACTTTTACTTTATTGAACTAAATCCCCCTATTGCTAATATGGCCTTACCCCCCTCTTTTCAACTAAGTCTCAACATTTCATAATTCAAAACACACAAAATAACAAACATATAACATTCAAACATAAAAATAATATATACCAATCATTTTTTCAAAATAAACTAAAAAAAATCAACAACTTAAAGAATTAGCAGAGAAAAACATAAATAGTTGAATCATACTTCCTTTGTTTCCTTAATGTTAATAGAAACCAAATGATGTTAATAAAATATTGCATCTAAAAATGTAGAATGTGCATGTCTAACAATAACGTTATTAATAAAGATTAAGTTCACAATATAAAAACATCAAATTTCCTCCTTCAATATTTCTTCATATCCAACTTAGATTACCCCCTCTTGGTGCTCTTATACTTAATAAATCCTCAATCACTCAAAGCCCACATTTTCCCCTTCCTAGTGTGTGACTGACCCTACTCACCACGGAACAAGTTCCTCTATTGAGACAAGTCTTTATGCCTCATGGGATGATATATTAACTCATCACATGGTTGATTGCAGCATGCATCAAAATTCATATATTTCTCTAAGGATTTATTTTCATTTTGTCATAAATAACACTAGTAGCCTTTCATTATCAACATGGCTCTCTAATCTCAAGTGGTATCCATAAGTCTAGATATGATAGTATAAGTTTTGTCGAAGTACTTTTCTATTCTAAACCCATATTTATAAGTCATTAAGAGTATTCCCTCGTGGGTATTTGCTCCCATAAGGTACTCATATTCTCTAGCTTCTCAAAATAATTTATATTAAGCATTCATTCTCATACCACGATATAGACACATATATGTCAATACTAAGTCAACATCAACCATCAAGGCCCATAAGTGTAATTTTATCATTCATTTAATATAACTTATAAAAAATTATTTCATTACATGTTTTATTTACGAATACATTTGATTAGTAATTCATTTTTATTTTGTTTTCCTTTATTTTATTTATGTGTGTGTGTGAACATTTCCATAATCAACGATTTATTTGTTCATAAATAATGAACAAAATTCTGTGGCAGTAGGTGCTATAGGGGTTATTTTTTTATCCCAGGGGAACTATAGTCATAACTCTTTTATGTGGCCTAGGCATAGCTAGTAACAATCAAGTAGAGAGATATGCTCTATTCCTAAGTTTGGAATGGGCTATCTCTATGGGAATTCGATCTAATGTTATCATTGGTGACTCCTTATTGAATGTTTCTCAGGCCAGACAAAGAATAAATCTAAGGACAACGGCTAGTTGGAAGACTTCAAATGAGAAGTTAGAAATCTTCAACAATTCTCCAAGGTCTATATCTTCCATGTCCATCAAGAAAACAATTCACAAGCGGATAAACTAGCCAATGAAGCCTTTGTTTTCCTTGTGGGTGCATTAAACTAAAAAGAGCTCCACCAACTATGCATTGGATTCCCTAACCCCTTCATGTGTTACATAAGTAATAAATTGGTTCATAATACAATCAATTATCATTGGGATCCTCAAGGATGAGACATGATGCTTCTCCTTCCACCTAGCAAGATTGAGCCCGTGTGAAATGAAGTTGAGGTGATGGTTTCTCTCCACCTCTACCACACATCTCGAAAAATCAAATGAAATGAAGTTATGAAGTCTCTAGATGTCTTAGGTATCGTACAAAGGACTTCATTACTATCGTGTGGTGATAATCATTAGTTTTCTTATGCGTTGTATTTATTTTTCTGTTGTGATCAGTACTCTGGTGTGAGTATAAGTCTCAAGTGGAGACATTTGATTTGTGACTTAGGAATGTTGTTATAGGTTTTTGTAAATTTGGATGCCTTCCCTTTCTCTACAAGAGATCGATTTCCAAATTTTCTTAGAGTTTATTGTGAGGAAGATCATATTCGGGTTGTTTTGTGTGGTTATTAACTAATTCATTCCCTCTCTCTTCTCTAGGAGGTCTAGAAGACAGGATACGTAAATCAATTGGATGCTACATTTCATGAAGACGGTATTGAAGACATATCGGAGGATTTTTTTGAATTGGCAAGGGTAGACCTAAATTAAACCAAAACTTGGAGAATCTATGTTTGCATTGTGGAGAAATTATGTGTTTGGCCAATGACAAAGATACTAATGGACATATACAAGCAGTTGCAGGACCTACAAGAGTGTATGAGAGATACCCAAGCAGATGTTAGAGAGATTCATAATCAAATGAAATGGATGAATATAAAAATTAAATGGTTAATTGGCATGTTTCACTAATCAAATGCTTGACAGCCTATCATTGAATCTCGTCTAGAAGAGATTGAATAAGGAGCTCTCTATCTCTCATCCCTTACCTCCTGCATGGATGGTCATATTGATGAAGTTGAAGAGAGCACTTGAACTTGTGATTCCCAAATCAACGAAGTACTGCTTATAGTGGTAAAGCTTGAGTATTTGGATTAGATGGTGCATCAGACCACATCACGGTTGTGTTGTTTGGACGTTTGTTTGGATGATGCAGAGAACAAAATCTAGGTTCAAAATTCCCAAGTGGAAAAAATGCAGGTGACTGTGGACAAACATGATGACCTAAATGGAGTGCAGCAGTCTCGCACCACGAATTATTTCAGCGGCATAGATTTGGATGGCTTCTATGTTCGACAACCTAGTGCAATTGTAAACACTCGAAGCTCTATTGATTTAGAAGACAATGAAGCATAAGTAGAAGAAAATATAGAAAATACTGCTCATGATTAGGATATGAGTGGTGCACATAGTCCCCTCTAAAAAATTCATTTGTTATATGCTCTTTTTTGTATTATAGTATTAGGCTAGATTATAAGAATTTACAATAGAGTAATTGTATGCAGGCGTGGTGAATTATCACCAGAAATATGGATGATTGTATATAGGATAATTAGTTGCTTCATAAACTTCAGAACCTCTTTTCTCTAGACTAAAATTTGTAATCTTTTTTATGTTGATTCATTTCACCTTTTTTATAAAAATAATTTACCCATTCTTGTTAAAACAAAATAATGAACAAAAGTCATCAATTCACATCATAAAAATTATGTAGAAATGTATGTATCATTGTAATATAATAAAATCAAAATTATAAATTTATGTCATCAGAGTCTTAAAATTCTTAAAATTTCAGTATATCATATATAACTTCAAATCTGAGTAGTGAAGACAAGTCTAAACTATATAATGTGAATATATAATGTGAAGAACGATTTATTAACTAAAAATATAGTTATCTTTTATATTATTAACTATTAAGATGAATATATATTAATTTTTAATGATCATAAAATATCTTTATATCTTATTGTAAAACATAATATAATTTGACAATCTCACTCTTCTAAGTTAATATAGTTCATATTAACTCAATGTAGCCAATAATTAGATTGAAAAATAGCCAAAAGCCACTAAATGTGATGTTGGATGGAAATCCTAAGTAATATTTTGAATTTAAAGTGAGTAATTAAAGACTATTATATGAGAATCCTAAGTAATATTTTGAATTTAAGGTGAGTAATGAAAGATACACTATTAATAGAATTAATAAAATATAGATATATTACATGTCTTAAGAAGCTGAGAGAATATGATGTTCTCACTTATCATGTTGATTTATATTTAAAGGATTTGGTGGATATGATACCTTAATTCAAATCGAGTAGCATGTTCCTTTCCTAACACTTTATTTTAAAAAGTTAAGGAAAGAATATGATGTTCTCACTTATCATGTTTATATATATTAAAAGGATTTGGTGAATATGATACTTTAATTCAAATCGAGTAGCATGTTCCTTTCTTAACACTTTATTTTAAGGAGATAATTCAAATCGAGTAGCATGTTCCTTTCTTAACACTTTATTTTAAGGAGAGTAGGAAAAGAATAAAGTGCAATGTTGAAAGCCTAATCACTTTTAGTGGTGAATTACATGAAGCTCTTACTTTTACTATGAAACTTTGATCATATTACTTATCACTAACGTTCAATAAGATTTTGATTATCCTAATTATTATGATTTTGATTATCCCAATTATTTTGACAAAGTTGGTGCAAATGGGGATACACTAAATGCCAAGGAATTTTATGTTGCTAATTTTTATTTTTATGACGTATAAATATATTGTATGGCATATTAAGAGTTACTTATTTATTGTGTTAGCTTGAGTAACATAAAATATTGATGTGATTATTACTATAAAATATGAGAATGTGCTTTTCATTGAAATTAGAGGTGCGTATATTATATGGAAAGTCTCATAAGAAAAGAAAAATATGTAAAGAGTTTTCCACATGGATCGTAACTTACAATTATTGTATTTATTTTAAATCTATTTGTTTCATATAATTAAAATATTGGAAATTGTAATTAAAATTTTGTATAAAGGATTATGACGATGAGAAGTGTGAAGAAGCTCCTAAAGTGATGATACTATGTACACATGACTATGAAAAGTGTAAAGAATTCCTTAAATTAATGATGATATGTCCACATAATCATGAAGTGGTCAAGAAGGCCCTTGATGAAGCCATGAAGTGGTCATTAACCGTTGAAGAAGCCCCTAAAATGTGGAAGGCAATAATAATAATAAGTTAGGGCCGACCTAACCTAAAGAGTTTTAAAAATTAACTTGGAAAGGTATAAATACAATTTAGATCATTTCATTTTCATCATCCAAGTTCTTCTCTCATGCGCACTTTCAAGAACGAGTAGAGTGAAATTTAGAGGAGGATCTTATGAAGAGTTTGAAGGATGATCTACGGTTTTTCTCTTAATTCATATCTTGACAAAAACTTGCATAACTTTCTCATACAGTATCAGAATCACGAACTTCTTAGATCGTTTGAAAGATTGTTGCAATGGATATGTGATGAGATGATCTGTAGTATCTTTTGTTGAAGGAATTGGCACATGAATAGGGTTTCTCTCTTGTTTCTTCATCTTGTGATATTGACAAAGGTATGGATCGTGCATGTCTATTACAGTATCTCTCTTGGTAAATCATGGTGATGATATTGGCATAGATCATAGTGATATTGGCATAGATTATGGTGATGGAATAGATTATGGTTATGTTATTTCCATAGATTATTGTGATGTTATTGGTATAGACTATGGTGATGTTATTGTCGTGATCTAGGGTTTCTCTCTTAGAATGACCTGGGGTTTGAAGATGATGATGATGGTAAGGGTTTGGAGAAGCAAACAAATGAAGTATATGGATGATTTCTTCATGAAGGTTATATTGCATATTTAGAAGATATGTTTTAGTCCTCTTCATGAAGGTTTTATTGCAAATTTGGAGATCAAATTTGAGGCATGTATAGGTTGACCCAGTGACAGTGAAAATGGTTGTGATAGCGATAGTGATAGTGATTGTGACAGTGACAGTGAAAATGATTGAGATAATTAAAGTGAGAGTGAGAGTGACAGTGACAGTGATTGTGGCAGTGATAGTGATTGTGGCAGTGACAATGATTGTGATAGTGGCAGTGATTGTGATAGTGGCAGTGACAATGACAATACTTGTGACAGTTACAGTGGCAGTGATAGTGACAGTGATTGTGATAGTGACAGTGACAATGATAGGTTGATACTCTTACTCATATTAGGGTGGAATGATATGTGTCACCCAGGATTTCGCCGAGGGATAACAGGTTCGATTGAATGATTCAAGGGATTTTATGGCGGAAGCAACTTACTAAGTCAACAATCCAGAACAAGAAAACAATCAGGAATATACACAAACAAAATGCAATAATTTGGATAAAAAAAATTTATATATTTCTTCTATGTTTTAATCTTCTTTTTATGTTACAATAATGAACAGACTTATATAGAGTGTTGAGAACACTTGAGATTCTTTCCCATTACGTTCAGTTACAAAATAAGTTGCAGCGGTCTGAGAAGTTCAATCATCACATTCGACTGGAAGACAGAGGGACAATTTGTCATATTCGGTCAGTTGTCGTCGGTGCACAATAGTCGTCATCAACGGGGTGTGCTAGAGTCGGTATTCTTTGACGAGTGGTGTTGAGAATTCGTCGAATAGGACTAGGCCACTATTCGAAACAAGCCAATAGACTTCATAGGTGGATCATTAGTCCTTCCTTAAGAACCAATGGTCCTCATTGCTTGCTCATGCATATGAGGAAACTTCTCGGTCAATTCAGTAGTAGAATACCACTTTCCTTAGCATGGAATTTTTCTGTATTTGGCCGCCTAAAATAAGGGAATTTCTTACGTCCTTATATGGCATATTCATCGTCCTACAATTGTGTCACCGGATAGAGGTTCTTGAACATCTGGGTGTGTATCTTCAAGCTCTGTCATTTGTAAGTTACTTTTCAATCAATGGTGCAAGATATGGTCGAAGTAGATCCACATTAAATACTGGATGTAAACCCAGGCATGAAGGAATGTTGAGCTTAAAGGCATTTTCCCCAATATTCTCAAGAATGGTGTAAGGACCATATCTCAAAGGATTTAACTTCTTGTATGGAACTGTAAACTTGTCTTTCTTGAGATGTAACCAGACTTGATCCCCAACTTGAAATGAATGAGGAATATGATGCTTGTCGTGTCGGGCCTTAGCTTTCACATTATCTCGTTGTAACAACTCTTGCGCTTGCTTCTGGATGTCACAAATTTGATCCCTGAACTTGAGTTCTTTCTCAACTTCTCGATGTCCATGTTCGGTGTCAACCAAGGCAGTCAGTCAGTTGACTAAGTCGAGAGGCGTCGAGGGTTGAAATCCATAACAAACTTCAAATGGACTCTTGCTTGTAGAGCTGTGTTGTGCTCGATTATAGCTATGTTGGATGTACGAAAGAATTTCATCCCATGTTCGACGATGTTGGTGATGGAACATGTAGAGAAGTTGTACTACCAGGTGATTCACAACTTATATTTGTCCATTGGTATGGGGATGGAACCCGGTCGACATCGATATTTGTGTGTCAAGTTGTTTCCAAAGCGTCTTCTAGAAAGTGCTTAGAAATATGGAGTCACAGTCGAAAATTATTGAAGTCAAAAAGCCATAGTGTTTCTAGACATTCTCAAAGAAGAGCTGAGCAGTCTACTGTGTGGTTGTGGTATTCTTATAAGGAATGAGAATAGCCATCTTGGAAAATCGATATACCACTACCAGGATTGCATCATGTTGATGTCGGGTAACAGGATATCCTATCAAATAGTCCAAGGAAATGGATTCCCATGGTCATTTAGGGATTGGAAAGGGTGTATAAAAACCTTATCGTCGGTTCGGTGGCTTGGTGATGCACAAACCATGCACGACTTGATATACTTGTTGACATCCGTCTTGAGTGAAGGCCAGTAGAATTACTTTTGGAGTACACTGAGTGTGCGTCCCAAATGAGCTTTTGTCGGTGCTCACATGTCGGTACACAAAGTTGTCTAAGCTTGTATAACTAGTTGTGCTTCACGCCGTAGTCAGGATAAATCAACTGACCTGTCTGGAGTTGTCGGTACAACCGTTGAGAAATCAGATCATCTTGTTCATATTGTCATGGACAAGTAATGGTGTCATATTCATGCATACTTAAGACTGTAAGAAGTGATGTAACTAGTGGTCAGCTAAGGCAATCAGTTTCTGCATTGGATTTTCCTTTCTGATGCTTAATTACCAACTAAAACTATTGTAGGTAACTAATCCACTTGACCTGTCTAGTTGTCTATAGATTAGATTGAGACAAAGCGAACTATAGGGGCTTATGGTCGATATGAAAGACCGTTTCCTTTCCAAGGACATAGTGTCTTTATTTCTTAAGATATTGTACAATGGCATAGATCTCCTTTTCATATGTCGAATACTTCCTAACAGTGTCATTGAAAGTATCTGAGTGGAATGTGACTAGGTGTCTAGCTTTTGTGATCACGATGCCCATAACATAGTTGGAGGCGTCGATTTCGACTTCAAATGGATGATGTAAGTTAGGTAGCACAAGTACTGGTGCAATAAAATTTTTGTGCTTGAGCTTCTCAAAAGCTTACTGCTGTGTTGGCATCCAATTGAAAATAGTATTCCCACTTCCTTTATTCAATTGAGTCAAATTCTAGGCTATATGAATGAATCCAAGTACGAATCGTCGATAAAAAATAGCCAAACCAGTAAAACTTCTTAGTTCATGATTTTTTTTAGGAATGGGTCAATATTTGAGGACCTGTATCTTGTCTGGGTTGACATGAATTCCTATAGAGTGGATAACATACCCCAAGTATTTGATGTTGTACATCACAAATGAACACTTTTCCAAATTCAAGTAGACTCGATGTTGTCGGAGAGTGCTAAGGATTTGTTGGAGATGTCGTACATGTTCCTCCCATGATCTACTCAAAATCAGGATGTCGTCGAGGTATACAATAAAAAATTTGCCAACAAAAGGTCAAAGAACATCATCTATGTATTGCATGAAGGTTGAAGGTGCATTGGTTAAACCGAAAGGCATGACTAACCATTCAAACAATCCTTCCTTAGTTTTGAAAGCATTTTCCATACATCGGAAGGCTCGATCGGAATCTAATGATATCCCGACTTGAGATCAAGTTTAGTGAATAATTTAGCACCATTCAAACAATCAATCAATTTGTCTATTCTTGGTAAAGGGTATCAATTCTTTACCGAAATCTTGTTGAGTTCCCTGTAATTGATGCACATGCGCCAAGTCCCATCTTTCTTTGGAACAAGAAAAACTAGATTTCCACAAGGAGAGGAACTAGGTTGGATATGGCCCTTGTCGATCAAATCTTAAATCTGTCGACAAATCTTTTCATTCTCAATAATGGACCTCATGTAGATAGATGTGTTTGGTAATGAATAACCGGGAGCGATTTTGATGGAGTGTTTTACTTGACAGTGTAAAGGTACTCCATTTGGTTCTTTGAACACATTCTAGTATTCTTCAAGAATGTTATCAATCCGTTGCTGCTGTCGAGGACTACAGTTGTCAGCGAGTTGACTAGTTGCTATAGTATTCCTAGAATGATGAGGCTCAATCATGGTCAATGTGAATTTATGAGCATGGTTGATTAACCTTTTAACCTGTTTAGCAGATACCATCTCAATTGTCGATGTAGGTCTCCTCTCTGGTATACCATACCACTGATCCTGAATTATGACAATCACCTTCTGTGGTCGTGACTGATAAATTCCATGTTGATCCCACAAGTATGGATTTCCAAACAAAGCGTCGGCTACTGAGATCATTGCCACATCACATATTACTTCCTCTTTGAAATTCTTAATGAAGTAGGCGAATTTGCATTGTCGGATGATTCAAAGTTCCTGTCCATCCTTCATCCAACCGATGTTATAAGGATGAGGATGCGAAGTAGTGACAAGGCCAAGTTTCTTCACAATAATTTCAGAAACAAAGTTCTTCTAGCTGCCATTATTCACAATCATATACAAAGGATTGTTATGAACCCATATTTGTGTATGGAATAGGCGCTCTCATTCCTCCTCATCGACAATAGTTGAGGCAACTGGAGTTGTTGATGTCGATGCTAGTAGAGTCGACGATTCTAGGTCGGATTCCACAACGAATTTGTTAGTAAATTCAGATGTAGACAATTTTGCTAAGAATGTCTTTCGAGCTTTCCATTTAGACGTGTCATGCCATGATGAGTTGGGGTAGTCACACCATTTATCGATAGGGGGTTTTTTACTGCGTTCCCTCTTATCTCTCTAAGAAGGTATCTTAACATGATATTTCTTAGGCGGAGTCGGGTGAGACATGCATTTAGACTTGTCGGAGTCGATTGACAACAAAGACTTCTTATCGGATGGTTGTCCTTTTGGCTTAATCGCGAGGTGTGATTTTCCTTTTTGCTTCACTTCAAGCTTGATAGCATAGTGGAATGCATCTATGAGCGTATTGACATTAAGTAAATCCATCTCTTAATGAATGTATGGGGAAAAATCCATTGACGTACTTCATAACAAGCAATTTATCCTCTTCCCAAACGCCAATTCTAGTTATCAGTCGATATAACTCGTCGGTATAGCTCTGCACAGACTGGTCTCTCCATTTCCTTAGTTTTTGCCACTTATTATACTATTTTTCAATGTATTTGGGCAGGTAGAACTCCCTTCGGACATGCTCGACAAATTTATCCCACTTTTCTATGGGGTTGTCTTCTTTCTCCATTTTTGTCGATAGATTATCCCACCAACAGTGCACATAAGTCAAAATTTTCAAGGATGAAATGGTGATCTTCTCAGTTTTTGAGAGTTGATTCACAGAGAAATAGGATTCCATCTACTGTACCCAATTGTCTATAGATTCAGCATGTATATTTCCTTCTAGATTCGGTATATCCAAGTTCATCTGTACCTTAAAAGGAATGAATTTTTCAAAGGCATTTCTCGTCGGGTTTCTAACTGAAGTCGAGCCAAATGAAATAGTGAGTCGAGCAAGAATCTCATTGAAATTCTCGTACATTTTAGTTCATTGTCAAGAAAGTGCTTGCTCAATGAGTCACTTTGTCTCTTCAGTTGCGTGTTTATTGTCTGCTTCTTCTACCATCTTCGTTTGAGTGTTGTGAGATGGTAGATACTCAGAAGTCGAAGGTAGGATTTGTCCATATTGCTAGGTTTGTGAGGATGTTTGAACAGGCATAAGTCAAGTAACTTCAACAAGAAGTGTCTATGCAAAACTTACGCAAGATCAAGCTCTGATAGAAATGATCCACGTCTCTCAGGAGTTCAATGGGGGACAACAAATTCAATAGAATGAGTAGAGGTTTTTTATGGTGGAAGAAACTTACTAAGTCAACAATCCATAATAAGAAAACAATCAGGAATATACACATACAAAATGCAATAATTTGGATCAAAAACTTTGTTATATTTCTTCTCTGTTTTAATCTTCTTTTTATGTTGCAATAATGTACATACTTATATAGAGTGTTGAGAACGCTTGAGCTTCCTGTTTATTACGTTCAATTACAAAAGTTGTAGCAGTCTGAGAAGTGAAACCGTCACAGTCGACTGGAAGATAGAGGAACAATCTGTCATAGTCGATCAGTTGCTGTCGATGTGCAATAGTCGTCATCGATGGGGCATGCTGGAGTCATCATTCTTCGACGAGTGGAGCTGAAAATTCATCGACTAGGACTAGGCCTACTAGTCGAAACAAGCCAATCGACTTCATAGGTGGATCATGGAAGGGCAGGGAAAGGATAAGAGATCGTAGTCTCCTTCAAGTTGGTTCCTGAGAAGTGTGAGTTGGTTCTCACAAGGGGTTCGGTGCCTCCTTCTAGTTAGTGCTAGATAAATTAGTGAGTTGGTGCCTCCTTCTAGTTGGTGCTAGAAAAATCAGGGAGTGGGTGCTTCCTTCCAATGGGTGCTGGTAAATCAATTGAATGAAATATTTGTATTTTATAAGAAAATCATTATGTGATTTTCTCCCATTTTGGTTTTCACATAAAATATTTTGTGTATTGTATATGGTTTATGTGATGATGAATGTCTTTGTTAATGGTTAATATTTACTTGTTCTATTTGAAGTTTTAAACGTTAAAAAGTTCTTAATACTGATTCACCCCCACTCTCAATATTGGTGAATATTCTAACATCTCCATATGGTCCATAAAGGTTCACCAATCTGAAATTTTTCCTAAACCTTTATCATTTCCTTATAAAGTGATACCTACGTGGATAAATGCATAGAGACAACATCAAACTTGCATTCCAAATTGTCACAAGGCCCCCTGACATACCTTCTGCATATACATAATAGAATTGCCAATCTTTTATAAGGAGTACATAATAGAAATTCCCTTATACCTTACACACATGGTCTCTTGTATCATAAATATGTTGGGCTTGTAAATTGAGAATAATATTTTTAGGGCTTGTTTCTTTTGGGCACCCTCTATCCTTCGCATTTTCAAGGAAAGAACTACCATTAAGGCACTTTCTTTAGGGGTTTTTCCACTTTAAGGACCCCACTAATTGTTATTTTTTTTTCCTTCAAGAACTTCTTTTGAATATTTTCTATTATAAATTGGAATGTGTGACTTCCTTCTGACCAAAATTAGCTTCTCTATTATGCAAGCAAGTCCTCTTGCAACGTCCTGTCTATCCTCTAACTCTATTAGGTTTGTGGCATTTTGATTTTTTTAGAATCCTTCTAGAATTCTAAGATACCTCATTCAAACTCTTGGATTCTACCCCATCAAGGGATAATTGGCATTCTTTGATGTCAAAACTAGGGTTATTTTACACATGTTGGTAATTGATCTATAAGAATACAGGTGATTGGCTACTATAGACTACAACATGAGTCTCTTTTTATGTGAAATAAATCTCGAAATTTTTGAGTTCTAGTGAATGAGTATCCTTAAGTTTCAAAACCTTCAAGTTTGAAATTGGAAAGGGAGAATGATCTAGTATCTTGATAGGGAGGATAGCAGCGGGGATGACACACTTTCAAAAAAATGAATCATGGGTAGAAAATTCATGACCTTCCATAGGAACCACAACTTGATATGTTGGGAGGTTTATAGAAGGAAAATTATTAAATATGAATCCCTTAGAAAGGGGAGATCCAGAAGAAGTATTATCAAGAACCTCCATATAATACTTAGAAAAAACATCATAGATAAGAAAATGGGACATCGATGAGTCCATCATACCTTGTGGAGGAAGCACATAGGCCTAGCCAGTAGCTGTGGGAGGCCCCCTTGTAGGAAGAGTATCATGAGATGAGGGCTTCTCTATTGAGAATGAGAGATAAAATTCAATTTATTTATGAAATTTAATGATGAAAAAAGGTAGGTCACTGAGAGAGGAGAGGTGATCCTTCTAATATATCTTATTTTCTAGTTTTTTCATGTAGATTTTGGAGGTGCTACATCCCATCCTTTTTTCACCCAAATATTCTTTATAGGACCAACTTGAACATGGAAACTTGCATGATATGAACCAAGGGAGGAATATATGGGAGTAAATGTCTATGATATGGCCCCTAGAGGGATTATAAGGGGGTAAACATATGTGTAATAGGGTCATCTTAATAAATGGGTCACAAGTGAAATGAGTTGGAATGCGTATATATAGAAGACTTGTAATCATTATTGAGGGGAAGAAGTGAATTGGATGTATAAATATATTGGGGTATTTGGAGGATGTTCTCATATTCTTTAATGAGTCATGTTGCAACTCATATCTCTTATCTATATTGGATTTTATATTCACATTACATTTTCTATACAGGATCTATACTCTAATATATTATACTATCTTAAATATTTTGTTCATAATATTTGGTATCGAGTATACAATCCTTGGCTTGGCTCCTTCAAAACGAGTTATGTCATAATTTTATTTATAATTATATTTCTAAGAAGTTTCGAAAAAATAAAAGATATCATATAGTGAAGTGCTTGTGATAAACAATTGAACCTTTGGTCCACTATAAGTTTGATGCTACAATTTGTGAAAGTTGGGTATTTTGACTAGTCCAAAACTAGTCTCAAATAGGTGTTCTAGGTAAAACTATCATATATAAGGATTGTGAGCTCCAAAGTGAGTTCCAACAGTTGTATTAGAAATATCATTTTTGTTAAAAAAAATCCAAAGTAGATGATAAAAATCAAAGATGTGCTAGACCATACAAGTTCACTCTTTTGAAAGGGATAAAATTAGTAAATTTTAAGAAAGTTACCATAAATTTCTCTAGGTTCATTATAATTTGTTAAAACCTATGGAATTGCATAGAAGATATATTAAATTATTACCAAAATAAATTTCATACTCAAAGGGGGGGGGATTGTAGATATGAAGGGCACACCATTGTGTTGGTTGGCAAGTTATAGATTTGAGATTTTTGTTTTGAATTTAATCTTTACAATTAGTAGATCACAAGTGTTTTTTTGAGAGTTCATATATACATGTTTGTTGTTCATTTTATCGATAGTATTTTTTTCTAGGTTAACATATTATATAGTTGTTATTTTGATTGGTGTTTTCAATTTTAGGTTGTTTATAATTGAGGTTAAATTCCAAAATGCATGAAAATATGCTTATCATGATATGATTTTTGACATGGTATCATAGCACATTTGTTGAAACCTCCTAGGATTATATGTATGGATTGTAGGGATTATACCTAAGATAGAGAAATGTTATAAGGTTTGAGGGGTTTGATTTCCAAGATCAGTGCTTGAGAAAAGCATTGTAGACATGTGATACATTTGTTTTATAGTAGTGTGTCCAGGAGTAGTAATATGACTAAATTTAGTCTTAGCTACAAAGACATTTTTAAAGGCCCTTCCAGCTTCATTTTATGGAAATGTTGTTGAAGGAATATGAACTTTGAGATTTTGTGGAGACTAAGGTTGTATAGCCTATTGATCCCACATTATTGGAATAATATAAAAATATGATAGACAAGACAAAACAACTTATCCACAACTTGATGAAGGATAACTTGACCTTTACATCACAAGAAGGACCACAGGTAAGGAACATCAATTAAAAATGAGGAAAACATATACCATATCAAGTTATTTGATGAACATTATTGAACTTCTTGATCAAATTGCAATAGTTAGAGAAGATATTAACAGTGAAGAAATAGTATGTCCCATATCCTTCAACAAGTTTTAATATTCTTGGTATCCTTTTGTTCAAGGTGTCTATGTGCAATATAAGAGTCTCACCTTTCAAAATAATATGGGATGATTTCATCTACAAGGATTTGAGATTGAAGACTATTGCAAGTATAGAGGAGGAATATTAGAATATATCCCTCATTAGTGGGATGAATAAGGGTAGCATGAGAGGAGGAACTAAGAAGTGTTTTTAAGGAAATAAATAAGATTTAGGTTCCTCAAATCATGACAAGAAGGAGATGAGCCACATCAAGTGTTTTAAGTGTCACAAGCTTGTTAACTATGCTTCTTAGTGTCATGAAAACAAGAAAGGGAAGTGAAAACTATATTAGGAAGTTTTTTTTGCAGGGAGTGCAAAAGACTCTATGGAAGTGGATGTGCTTGCATCTAAGTTTAAGACAATTTTATCCATGGTATCACACCTTTCATCTAACATTGTACATGGTGTCAGATGGTATGCTTTTAGAGGAGAATTTAGAAATGTGATTTTCAACAAGAAGGCATTTAATATGCTTTAGGAGTGGGAATCATGCATAGTTTTAGCCGCATAATGATACCATGTATCTAGTAGCAGGAATGAGAATTATCTCATTTTGGATCCCTCAAGTGATTTTCTTGAGATCAATGGTGTTTTATATGTACCTTGTTTTGTTTAATAATATGACTTCATTTTTAGTGATGTCAAACCTAGGATGTATTAGTAAGTTTTATAATCATCAGGTTGTCATCCAAATGATATGCCTAGATCCTAGTCGAGTTTGGGATAAATATATTTGAGAGGTTCATATATACAAGTTTCTAGCATATCTAGTGAGAGCCCTAGTGAACCATGACAACATAAACTTGTGTAATATTTGACACAAGGGGATGGGTCACTTGCACTATACAGCATTGTTGGCCTTAAACAACATGGTGTAGGGTTTTTTGGATTTCAAGACCAAGAATATAGGGGTGTGAAAGGGTTGTGCAATAAAAAATCATGCCAAGACTACTTTCACAAAGTAGTGAGAATATGTCAAGAGATCATTTTGACCTATGTGTACATTCATATGTTTGTGGACCCGTGACCTCAACTTCACTATTAAGTAACAACTATTATTCTTAATTTATTGATGATTCCTCTCAAAATACATATATGTACTTCATGAAGACTAACGATGAAGTTTTTAAAAAGTTTCATGATTTTAAAGCTCTTGTAGAATATTAGGCATGTCAAAAGATTAAATTATTTTGTTAGATAATGGAGAAGAGTGTCTACAATTAATTTGTTACTTTTTCTAGGCAAATAGGGATTAAGAGGGCACTAACAATGCCTTACAATCCACACCAAAATGGGATTGTATAAATGAAGAATAGGTTCATCATATTGACCACAAATTCAATGATCCATAACTAAGATTTTCCATGTGTATGCGGGAAAAAACATCTTGACAATAAGTTACATTTTTTAATAAGCTTGTTTATAGATATTTGATGACATGAAACTACAATTGTTTAAGAAACCACATGTATCACATTTCCATGTTTTTTATTGTCATGTCTATATTAATATTTTCAAGGAGAAAATAACTAAATTGGAACCCTCTAGTTTGAAGGGTATGTTTATGGGATACATGAGAATTCTAAGGCTTACAAATTCTACATTCAATCACAATGAAACATAGTTTTAAGTTGTGATGTCAATATTGATGATGATGCAAGGTCCTCTAATTCTTAAGATCCTCCAATAGAGATTGAGGAGGTGGAGAATCATGTTTCCCCAAAATATGATCCAGGGATTTCAAGTAAATTAGAGTTGGATTAATCATGTTCCAATAGAGGTACAATGACAACTTTTCCACCCAAGACGATGAGGAATCTAGTGTGATTTACAAATATATTATGGAAGGTATACCACATATATTATGAAAGGTACATGAAAAATTTGGTGCTTCAAATATTTCCTTTGGTTAAGCTTGCATCCTCCTAATGATTTTAATCATTGAGTTGCATTGGTATCTTCCATATCACATGTAACTATCATTGTTCATGCTCATAAGGATGAGCTCACATAATGTAAATACATAACCAATCTTTGGAATACAAGCTTCTTACTATTTATGATAAGTGTTTTCTCATAAATATATAAGACTCAACCTTTTCCATAGTCTACTTTATTTTCCTTTGAAAATCTATGAACCAAAAAGTAGACAATTCTTATACTTAAACATTTTAATATTTAAATAGTCTTCCTAGTCTAGCACTGGTCATCCCTCACTAGTTGCAAGTGCTCTAGCTCATAAATATGTATATTGAATCTTAAAATAATTAGACACATAACTACATCCCTTACAAATAACCCTTATTCAACATTCATGTTTGTCAATCCACTCATTGATATCATAAGGAAGATAGCTTTCCACTTGAGAGAGGCACATCTTCATTATTGTTACATAAATTTACCCTAGGTATTTATTAAAATTTCATAACTCCACCCACACTTCAACACCATCCACTAGCTATACATCCTAATGGAGTTGTATGAGTTTTAATTAATTTATTTACTCCTAATAATTACATATTGCTAATATTTAGAATTAACACCCTACTCAACTATCACTAGTCTTTGGTTCGTTAGGAGAATACAACCTTTATGATAAGGTTCTCCCCCTTCTCCACTTACAAAATTTTCACTGGTTCTTAATTTATTTTTAAGTTACCATCCTACAAGAACTCATGCGTTTATTACCTATTTAATATAGTTTCACGCCATACATTCAAAAAATCCTAATAATTATTTACATCATCATCCCATGAATCATTTAACTCAAATTGGTTAATTGATAGCATTTTATTCCTAATAGGAATTGTCCTTATTTGGATCTTATGGTGATCCTTATAATATTTCCTATCTATGGACACTTTTGTGATTCAAAACAATTTTTCAATCGGTTACTTGTTAAAGAGATACCTCACAAGTTCTAAGCTATCCTTTATACTTCATTATGATCCACCATGACTATTCCATGATTGTTGCACTATAGTTGTCCCATGGCTACTCATACCTTAAAAGTGTTCTTCAAATGTCTAGGGAGAAATCTATATAACAATTTCCGTAGTAACAATTCATCATTTCTTTTCCTAAAGAGAGAGTGCCATAAGTCACATCAATGTAATCCAATGATTGCATAGTAAAAATCTATATAACAATTTCCGTAGTAACAATTCATCATTTCTTTTCCTAAAGAGAGAGTGCCATAAGTCACATCAATGTAATCCAATGATTGCATAGTAATTGCCACATCACATGCCTATTTTTAATGTCCCTTTAGTTTAGTCTCCTACATCCATAATGTCAATCCCAGGGGAAACACTTGAGACTCATATTCATTCTTATCCCACCCACATTTGTCTATGTCAATAGCATTCATTCATTATTATGTTATATATATATATTATATGCTCTATCATGCAATAAGGAGTGTATGATGTTATATATATATTATATGCTCTATCGTGCAATGAGTGTATGAAAGTTTGTAGTCATCCCACATGAACCATTTATAAGTTTCTTATTCTTTTAGAAAGTCGATGCATCTGCAATTCATGCCTTGACTTGATTCTACGTCTTTAATATATGGCTCTTCATAGCAATATTTTGAATAATCTAGTGTGTACGTAGACTCATTCCTATTATATCATATATATGTGGAAAGGAGAGAGAGTTATCCCTATATTCCATGGGTGTAATCAATATGTGTATTATCTGTGCTTCTATCATACACTTATTATCAATTAGTTTTGTAGTTATTAAAGTCTATTTTTTGAGTTTTCTGATTTCCTACTACTAATATGAGAATGAAGAAGAAGATACAACCTATAAAGGTCCAATAAAATAGTTCCAAATCCCCCTTCCTCATGCATTACTAGTTATAATTCACTCCACCTAGGGTTCTTTGTGCTTTATCATGTTGATTCTAGCCTATACTAGGCCATGTGTATTGCATCCAAAGTAGTAATGAGGATATCCTCAATGTCTCTAGCATCTCACCAAATTACACCTGGACAATAACTAGTCTAAGTATTGGAAATATTTCCTTGAGATCTTATAGCACCAAATTGGACCCCAATCTCCTAGTAATTAGAACGAATTAGATCCCAAAATATATTGCCCCATTAGGATGGCTCTCCAATGCTCTAGGAGACAAGCGGTGCCTGAATCTTGCAATCACGATGATATGATGAGATATACTTGGTTGTTATTTTCCCTAACACTTATAGTGCGTGTATATGGTAAAATAAAACTATTTGTAACTCAAAACAATAATCCATAAATATAATAATCCAAGTAATTATGTTATTTTGGTGCATTATTTATCTTTGGAAAAGGTACATGCCCACGCTAATTAACTCCTAATGAATATAAAAAAAATACACATAAAATATGTTAACTCCTAATAAACATTAAAATTACACATAAATGCACATAGAATATCAACTACTATGGTTTTGATGGTTCTAAGAAAAAAAATTCAAACAACTTTCCTATAAATAAGATTCAAACAACTTTCCTATAAATAAGCTACATGTACATTTATGAAACTATCCATGCAACTAACTAAGTGACTATTTAATGAAACCACTTAAGCAACATTTCCTTAAAAAAAAACTAACCATAACCATCTTACATGCAATGGAGCCATACATAACTTAGAATGGTGATAACTTCTATAAATGGAATAAAACTGTAAAAAATGAACTAAGGAATAAATGGGTTCTACTACATGACAAGCTTCCAACAAAAGGTCTTACATACACACATATGATGAGATTGCACTTGAACATGTGATGAAAGTAATAATCCATTTTATTATGATTTCCACGACAACTTATACATCCAATTGAGTAAATAGATTTGAAATAAATTATTTCCAATGTCAACAACAAATATATCAATATTAGAGCCTAGGTAAAATGATGAAATAAATGGCTATATCAAAATGAAAAAATAAAAAATAAATTGCCCAAAATTAGATGAAGAAATTCAATTTACTAAATATGTACAATAATCAATATCTATTAACCTAACCAAATATTAATCTACAACATAATTAATAGAAAATTAAAAATAAAAAGATGACTCTCCTCCCAACTAATTTCTCAAAATATATCCAAAACCCTCTATGCACTCAATCAATAAACTATGTTAGCTTATGGGGCAGTCTCTTTTTCATGAATCCCAAAATCCAAAGAAAATCCCTCAATATCTAGATCCTCCTTTACAACTTTCTCAACATTAATTAAATTATTCTTCAATTTTATCCATCACAAATTCTTCTCACCTAAACAATTATCTATTTACCTTTATTTACTCATGCATCTTTATTTAGCTTTTTATTTATTTATTTATTTGTTCCTTTAAATTCATTTTTATTTATAATTTATTTATTCTTTCTTTCTTTACGTTTTATAATAAATTAATTTATTATTATATTATCTATGTATCTTTAATACTAATTTCATAACCAAAGTGTGTAAGATTAATTAATTTATATATGATATGGAACATTACAAGTAGTGCCTTCTACTCATAAAATTGACCGTTAATGGACACCAATTTTTAAGTTAAAAATCATTTGTATCTAGAATTCTAGGTCTTGCACATGATTACATTGTTAGAATTAATTTTTTATGTCAGAAAAAATAGAAAAAATAGAAAAAAAAATAACAATTAAAGTAAAACACTATATTATGGAAACCTTTTTGGATAGAGGTAAAACCATGGGACAACCGAAGATTCAATATTTTATTATTGCTTATGCCAAAACCACTTGTAATGCTTTCTTCTCTTGTTATATAATGTCAAGGGTCACTTCTCTTTTATACAATACACATGAAGGTTCTAGAAGGAACCAAAATACACTAGAAGGTTCTAGAATTATTTTCCCCAAGGTTCTTTGCCCCAACACTCCTGACTAGGGGGGGACCTAGCTAACCCCTCTGGTGCATACAAATCGCATAAGTCATGTACCACTCTATAAGAAAATGTTAAAGATATATATATTGATTTCTCCTCCTAACACTTTCTATTCATTATCGATTCTAATTATATAGAATTTTTATATCTTCAAAAATATCAATAAGACTCTTTAACATTTTATTGTTTTATTGATTTGAAGCTGTGGAAATGATTCATTAACTTTGAATGCCAACACTTTATAAAATATTTTGTTTTCCTTAAACTTATCTGCAAGATTCCTAATGTTTATAAACATGTGTCATATGATCAAGGAAGGTATAATATCCATTCCATGCATGTGACATCAATCATTTATTTCATTCCGTCGCCAAATACACCATTCCCACCACAGATTATGTTGTGGATCTGGTGGTGAAATAATGAATTGTGCAAAATAACTAAGTTCTTATCTAGTTAATCCATTTCATTATTAACATAACTCGATTTTAGTGGGATACACTTTAGGTTCTTGATCATCACCTACTCATACCATCCCCATGTGTGAATTCCACCAACCCACCAACCCCTTTCTTGATCATTGATTGGTGGGATTTGCATGACACCTTTTGTCACTTGACATATGAATATTCTCATAATTTGGTCCTTAATTCCTTGTAGTGAAACATGAAGTGTAACGCCAATAAACATTGACACAAAATCTCATTAAACCTACTAAGGATTAACATTACATTCATGGTGACTATGCATAAGTCATGAAAATAATTTGCATAATCACATTAATACCAAAATGCAATATACATAAAATCATGTCTAAACTAGGATTGACAAAAGAAATATTAACGATTAAGTACAGTCATGTATACACAACAATACATGATTGCAATTTAAAGCCATAAACTTGGATACTAATACCAAAATCCAATATAGATAAAATCATGTCCAAACTAGGCTTGAGAAAAGAAATATTAACAACTAAGTAAGGTCATGTATACGCAACAATACATGATTTGCAATTTAAAACCATAAAATTGGACACTAATACCAAATTGCAATATGCATAAAATCATGTCCAAACTAAGCTTTACAAAAGAAATATTAAAGACTAAGTGAGGTCATGTATACGCATCAATACATGATTTGGAATTTAAAACCATAAACTTGGATGCACTTACAAATTGACAAAAGACAAGTTATCATGTTCATTCATCATAATTTAGGACAACTCAATAACATCATGACATTAAGATACATTGTTAACACACTATCAAGGATGAAGGTTAATGCTAAAAACCTAAAACTAAAGGGGGATCTCCAAGTATACAAACTTGTGGTAAGTTGAGATGTCAACAAGGAGATAGTTATACATTCTTTATTATTGTTTCTTGGACAATTATACATAATTATAAATTCCCTACTTGGACAATTATACATAATTATAAATTCCCTATTAGTGTTTCTTGGCCTTCAATGCTCACAGTTTACATCATATGACTATGGATGCTTCTCTCTTTTCCTCATTAAGTAAGGCTACAAAAGAATGGATAATTTTTGTGGATGATTATGTACTTACTATTACTGGTTGTGGGAAAATGAATGTCAAAATTGTGTAAAATTATGTGTATCGTGTACCAAGTTTGAATACTAATTTGTTGTATATACCCCAACTAGCCCACACTAGCCATTAGAAGGTTGAATTCTGGCCTGATTGTTTTGTGTAAAATGTATGAACAATAATTTAGTTGGTGTTACTAAGGGTATAATTCTTGACACTAAGGATATATAGTATAAGTTCTATGACTTTTCCAAGGATCTAGAATGGACTGCAATCATAGCTAAGATATCTTACTAGAGCATAATTTGGAAAGAATTAAGACTCGTAAATGTGTATTTTGGAAGTATGAAACTAGTGGTGAAATACAACATGGTTATTCCTCGATCTAGACATGTTCATGTTCCCCCCTAATGATATATGTGAAATGTGTGTTCTTGGAAAGCATCACTAGGTTGCATTTAAAATTCATAGACCTAGTTGAAACATGTCCATAATGACCTATGTACCATAAAAAACCATCACTAGCAAGTAGGAATAACAAGACCATCTAGAGCCTCCAAGATGCAAATGGAAGGGACATCTATGGAGACCAAAATTTACAAATAAGTGCCAAAAATTATTTCAGTAATTTATACACTGATGAAGGGGAATGTGATTTAATATCTCAACTGAAAGTGGCAAAGCTTTATCCAAAAAAATTCAATGAAAGTAATGCTGCAAAATTGGAAAAGGAAGTTACTTTGGTAGAGGTAGAAGAGACACTGAAAGGATTTGCTAAGGAGAAATGTCATGGACCTGATGGTTGGACAGTAGAACTATTCATTCACTTTTTTGATATTATGGGAAATTATATTCTAAAGATGGTTGAATATACCAGGAGGACTGGTTACATCAGTGGGGCACTGAATGCTACTTTTGTTACACTTATTCCAAAAAATAGTGATCCCAAAACTTTCAGTGAATTTAGACCAATTGCATTGTGCAACTTGGTGTATAAAATAGTCTCAAAGATTATTGCAGAGAGGTTAAAGCCTGCACTTTCAAAATACATTTCTCCTGAACAATTTGGTTTCTTGCTAGATAGACATATTCATCATGCTGTAGGAATCACATAGGAATTATTGCATTCGGTAAAAAAGAGGAAGCAGAAGGCGCTTCTTCTGAAACTGGATTTAGAAAAAGCTTATGACAGATTGAATTGGGACTTTTTAAGGATCATTCTGATACATATTGGTGTACCTGCAAGTGTAATCAGGTGGATAATGGCTTGTGTGAGCACTATGAACATCTATGTTCTAGTTAATGGTCAACCCTCGGGTTTTTTTAGCTGCAGTAGAGGAATTAGGCAGGCTTGTTCATTATCACCTCTTTTATTTCTCCTTGTGATAGAAGGTTTAAGTCTATTGATCAAGCAAGCAAAAAGGGATGGTCTCATTCAAGGATTGAAGATCAAAAATTCGATTCATATAACTCACATTCTTTTTGTTGATGATGTCCTGTTGGCTGGAGTTGATACTTTGTCTAAATGGATCCTGTTCAAAGACTTATTGGATATTTTCTACAAAGCTTCAGGTATGAAAATTAGTTTGAAGAAGTCCACTTTCTATCATTTTTTTGTTGAAGATAGTAAGAGAAATGAAATACTACAAATCTTGCCATACAATTGGGAGGTGGCATGTGATGGTTTGACCTACCTTGGCTTCTTTTTAATACCCAATGGTTATCTTATAAAGGACTGGTTTTGGCTTTTAAGAAAGATGGAGAATAGGATTTCTCAATGGTCCTATCGGATGCTATCACTTGGAGGGAAGTTGACTTTGATAAAGGTTGTTTTAACCAGTATTCCTGTATACAGGTTTTCTCTGCTACCTATCCCAAAGAAGATTATAAATTTGATGAAGAAGATGTTGTTCAACTTCTTATGGACATGAAATGTAGGGTCTGGGGGTCTTGTTATGGCAGGTTGGGAAATTATCTCTTTTCCTACCAGTGCAGGTGGATGGGGGATGAAGGATCTACATATTTTCAGTGAAGCTTTAAGACTAAAAAGTTTTTGGAGAGCTTTGTTTAAGAATACCCTTTGGTTAAGAGTTGTGCATTGCAAGTATATTAAAATCAAAGTTTCCCACTGGTTCAGAACTTCAAAGAAAATTTGCGGGGGCATCTCACCACTCTGGAGGGGTTTTTTAAATGTTTATAAGTGGCTGGCTTTGGATATTTGTTGGCAGGTTGGCAATGGAAAAGAAACTTCCATCGGGACTAATCCTATAATTGGGTTGGATGATTGTTATACACTCTCTAATGGTCTGAGAGGATTATTAAATGGTGTAGGATATTATACTTTAGACAGTGTGAAGAAGCGAGGGCCTAGTAATTACTGGTACAATGGTGTGGACTTAGGACTAAGTGGAAATTCGGCTACAAAATGGAATTGCTACATTAAATCATTAAATTCTGCTGGGTGCAGATTGAACCATGAGGAAGACAAGTTAGTCTGGAAAGGAAATGAAAGTTCAGGCTTGGTGACTGCAAATACAGCGTACAAATCCATCATAAAGAGGAAGTGCCTCTTTCCAAAACAGTGGTGGTACAAGATCATACGGACTTGGAATATGCCATTAAAATTGAAATTTTTTCTATGGTTTGTACTTATGGATAGAGTGAAAACTTGGGAAAACCTGGTGAAGAAGGGCTGGAATGGACCAAGTAGATGTACATTGTGCAAAAACTGGATAGAAACCAGTTCACATATTTTTATGGATTGCACATTTACTTTGAATATTTGGGGAAAATTCTGCAGAGCATTGAATATTGGCATTGTTTGGAGACATGGAAATTTTGAAACAAGTTTAAAGTTTTGGATAAAAAATTGTGCAGAACACCTCACACTACCAGTTTTTATCTCTTGGTCAATCTAGAGGATGAGAAATAAGTGTATATTTGAAGATCAGGTTGCAAATATTGAAGCTATTTTCTTTCAAACAATGAGTTTTTATATGCCATCCAAACAGCTGAAGAAAAGTTCGGCACAGAGGAAGGTAAGAAACTTTATTTTGATCTTTGATGATCCTATTATCTTCTTTGATGGTGCAGCATCCTTGGGACAATGCGCAGCAGGGGGGGAAATACTCTTAAATCAGGATCATTATTTCACATTTTGCCTTAGGTGTGGTAAGGGCACAAACATGAAGGCTGAACTTTTAGCTCTGTGGGTATCTATGAGGATAGCAAATCAATTTGGATTTCCAAGACTTAAGCTCTTTGGAGATTCCAAATTAACTATAAAATGGGCTAAGGGTGATTACAAGATGAACATTACTTCCTTAACACATTGGTGCAACAGAATACGGAATGAACTTGTGCAACTCAGGAACTTTGTCATTGAGCACATTTACAGAGAACACAACCAGTCGGCAGATAGTTTGTCCAAATAGGCTCTTTTAGGGGAGGATGGCTATCTCATATGGGAAGAATATTTTGAAGATGAGATTCAGGATAATGGATCTCTCTACTTCCTGGATTAGAAAGGGTTGACAAGTACAATTTTGGCTTAGACAGGAAGATGACTACATTGTAGATGAAATGAATGTGTATGTATGTATCTTAAACATGAAGTATGTAATAGTAGGATATGAACAGTTTGGATGAAGAACAGTATCTGTGTCAATTAGTTGACCGATCTATCATTTTATTGTTTTAATTCAATTTTGAATATAAATATTATGCTTTTTTTTCGCTGGAAAAAAAAATGTTATGATATTTTAGAAAAATGGTTAATTTCAACATTTAAAAACACGAACCGAAATCTAAAACTTAATATATTCAAAACCATATGTTAAATTTGTATGCAAATATCATTTGCCAATATCGTATACTATAATTATTTAAAAAAAATGATTGACAGGTTTCCCAACATATAGTGTAGATTTCTTTTACTTATCACGATGAAAATGTACCCAACACATTACACTTAGAATACTTGAAATTAAAAGTAATCAATTTTGTTTCACTTCATGTCTCTTCAATAATAACATTTTTAGGCTCTGGTCCCTAGGGTTTTGAAGTTTCTGGTTATCCTGTCAATGGAGGACATTTTTGGTACCCTGGTGAACTACTCGGACAAATCAGCACAGAGTGACAACATTTTTTGCAAGGATGAGGAGATCAAATCCTCCCTGTCAAGGTTTAGGTGGTTGAAGGAACCTGATGTGGGATGGGGGAGGGACCCGGTGGAAAGTCTACTTGTTAATAGAGGTGACTACAGTTTTCATGGTTCTACGCTCATTCTGGTCAGAGGGGGTGTACTTGGGAGCCCTCATTCCACCATGATTGTGATGGCATTCTCTGGGCCCATATTTGACTCTCTCCCATGCGGGTGGTTGGAGGCCATTATTCCCAGGAAAGGGATGACGGAAATAGATCTGAAGGACCCACAATGTACCTCAACCACCTTCATTCTACATGCAGAATATTCATTGTCCATTGTTGGCCATTATGGCGTCATTCGTGAATCACGTTCAGTCCAGGAGGTAAGCGTTTTTGTTTCCCCTTCTCGTCTCCCAAAGGATCCTTCGGTGCCTGCTTTTCATGCTTCTTAATGGGATTTTTTCCATCTCTTGCGAAATCTGAACCTACAGGAGGTGGATTTATTGGTAAAAACCTGAATTTGGAGTTGAAGGCTTCCTCAGCGTCTAAGACAAAAAAAGCATTGGGACAGAAGAGTAAGAAGATTCTTCTTAATAAAGGTCCAGGTCTGGCCTTGGTGGTGGGGAAAGACCTAAATTTGATGGAGATCCCGTGTCTGGTTAGCCATATGATCATTGGCAAATTTTGTGGAAGGATATTCTCAAAGGGGGTGGTGAAAAAATGGGTTACTTCTTCTTAGGGGTCGGTGGTCGAGAAATTACCAGAGGTTCTTTTAGTAGCTAGAGGATTGATAGGATTTGGATTTCATTCTCAAGAGTCAACGAATCAATATTTTGCATCGTGTTTGGATGAATGGTTCCATCCCGCTTGCACTTAATCCTTGGCACCCTCTTTTTGACCCTAGAACTGACTCCCTAAACTCTTTCTCGATCTGGGTTCAACTCCCATGCCTTCCACTGGAATTCTAGTCGTAGGAGGATTTCAAGGCGATAGGTGATTCTATCGGGAGGTTTGTGGTTGTGGATGCAGACCTTTTTAATTCTTAGCATTGCTCGGTAGCGAGGATACTCGTGGAAGTTGACGTGAGGCAAGGCCTTTTCGAATCTATCAATCTTGTGGCAGGTGATGTAATATTCACATAACAGTTGGACTACCTGAATGTTCCTTTCAAGTGTGACCGTTGTCACTTATACAGACACGTGGTTACAGACTGTGCACATAATTTTATAAAGAAGGTATGGACAACGAAATCAACACCTGTAGGGGATGATAAAACCACATTTTACATTAACAAGAAGGCCATGCAGAGTGATGGGGTGAAGATGGCGGTGAATCCTGTTTGGGAGGAGGAATTTATCCACGATACAATTATGCCGACATAGATAATCCCTCTGGATAAAAAATTCTTGGTATGCTCAGCTATTTTGGATGACCTGGATTTATCCAATAGTCAAATTGTAACTTTGAGGAAAATTTGGAAGAATTGTGGTGACTGTCTTGGGCTTGGTGGCGGTGGATTCTTCTTTTTAGGAAAAACCTGTTGAATCCCTGATTAGAAATGAGAAGGATCCTTCTTCTTTTCAAACCTTTCATGGTCAATATGATGAATTATTAAAGGGAGATCAAATTATTAGACTGGGCTCGAAGAATTCTCAGGATTCGACCCTTAAGTTTACATCGTCTTTGAGGGCAAGTAGCGTTTTGGAGTCTAGCTCGCGCGGGCCATATTTTATTCTCCCGCGGTTGAAAGGTGTTTTTTCGATAGGCGGGATGGAGATGGAGGAGAACCCAACTCCCTGAAAAGTTGGGAGGATATCCAAGATGTCTCAGGCCAAAGAAAGGGCAAAGAGGGAAAGCAAATGAAGATTTCAGGGGTTCTTAGAGTAGGACAACCCCTTCAAGGTTTCCCTAAATGAATATTTCTTCTATCAATGTTCGAGGCCTTGGAGGGAAGGCTAAAAACAATTCCCTCAAGCGGTTCATGGAGGTAGAAACACCAAATATTTTGTTGATTCAAGAAACTATGATGAAAGGTTCGGAAGTGATTGATTCTTTAGGAATTTTTTTTCCTTTTATGGATTTTTTTTAGTTGATGTTGTTGGTAGATTAGGAGGTTCGGTTACTGGTGTGTCGAAGAAGGTATCAGTTGCAAATTCCTTTGCAACTAGATCGGTGTTAAGGGTAGAAATGTAGTTTGCTATCTTGGATTGTTCTCTTCTTATTCTCAATATCTATGGCCCTTATGAGAACAAAGTTGATTTTTGGATCTCCCTCATGTCAAAGGATTATGTGAAGCAAAACAATGTGATTGTTGGGGGAGATTTAAATTTCACTTTGCCTACTGACGAAATTTTGGGAGAAGCAGCTCAAGAGGACCCTCTTGGGGCATCTTTGTGGGAGTTATTCGATCATTGTGAATGGATGGACATCAAACCTACAGTTATCAATCCAACTTGGTGCAACAAGTGAGTAGGGTCTCAAGGTATTTACAAAAGACTTGATCATTTTTTTATGAATATCAATTTTGCTTCCGATTTACAATCATTTAGATCTTGGGTGGGGCCTATTATTTTCTTAGACCATTTTCTAGTTTTTCTTCAATTGGACCAACTGGAGGTTAAACCTAGTTCTCCCTTTAAAGACAAATCTGATTGGGCTAAATACCCTTGCTTTCAAGATCTTATCTGAAACAATTGGAGGCATATTATAGTAAGCAATGGTTATACTTGCACTCAAATGGTGGAATCTTTGAGGGATTTAAAGAAGCTGGTGGTAAATTGGAATATCTCTAGAAGGAAGGAGTGTGACACTTATCTGGTTGAAATTGAGCTAAATTTAGGATTCTTGTATGGGAAAGATTCTAATTTTTTCACCTCAGAAAGTGAAAAAGAAGATAGTTGAGCTGGAAAGGGAGAAAGAGAAGATCCTTAAGGAAGCTGAGATAGAATGGAGACACAAGAGTAGGGCACTTTGGCTCGAAGCGGGGGATCAGAACAAAAAATATTTTCAGAAAATGACGGCCCACCGAAAGAAAGTATAACTCCATATGGGAACTGAAGGATGTGGAAGGCCATTCTATCAAAGGGTTTTCAAATTTATCAGAGACAACTATAGAGAATTTCAAATCTATCTTTTCTGATTTGGGGCATCAAGACATGCTAGGTATGTTGCAAGTTATTGAGAAGTTCCCATTATTACTCAACTAGGAACAAAATGAGTCTTTATATAGGGAGGTTGCGTTGGAATAATTAAAGGTTTCTCTCAGGGATTTCCACCGTGATAAAAGTCCAGGGCCAAATGGTTGGCCTCTGGAATTTTTTCTAGATTTTTTTGATATGGTGGGAGATAACTTACTGAATATGGTGGAAGAATTCTGGAAGTTTGGTGTCATCCTGACCTCTCTAAACCTGAATTTTCTTGCATTTATACCAAAGAAAGATAAACCTGAAACATTTGGTGATTTTGGGATGATTTCTATGTGTAATGGAGCATATAAGATAATGGAAAAAATCATGGTGATTAGATTGAAGCCCCATCTCTTCAAGTATGTATCCAGTTAACAATCTGGTTTTCTGTAAGGTAGATTAGTTCACGAGGCAATGGGATCTACCCAGGAGGGATTTCATACCATCAAAACAGGTAACCTCGAGATGGATGCTATGAAACTATATCTCTCCAAAGCATATGATAAGGATTCTTGGTTATTTCTGAGACTAGTTCTTCTTGATATTGGTTTCATCTTGGAGCTCACTAATTGGATTATGAGTTGTGTGACTTCCCTTTATTTTGCAGTTCCTATAAATGGTTCAGGGACCCCCTTCTTCAAATATTCTAGAGGACTGAGGCATGGATGTCCTATTTCTCCTTATCTTTTCCTTCTAATCATGGAAGGCCTTAGTACGATTTTGAATGCAGACAAAGGAAGAGGTAAAATTGCATGAGTCTCCTTTAATGTAAAATATGACTCATTTAATGTTTGTGGATGATATTTATCTTTTTTTCCTTTATTCTCTTTTGGAATGTCAATGATGGAAATCAAATTTAGATATTTTCTGTAAGGCTATGAGAATGGAAATCAATTCAGATAAGTCTACCATTTACCTTTTGGAGTCCCATGTGGAGGACCATATTTTTTGGAGAAGTTTATTTCCCTTTGAATGTAAGAGGATGTAGGATGGTATTCAATACCTAGGTTTTAACCTTAAGCCTAATAAATATGGGAAAAGGGATTGGTGGTGGTTGGTGGCTAGGATTGAGGACATGATTAATCTATGGTGTAATAGATGGTTGTCTAGGGGTGGAATATTGGTTCTGGTAAAGAGTGTCCTTGAAGCTATTCCGGTATATTGGCATATGCTAGCAGCTATTCCCGTCTTGATTCTCAACACCATCAAAAAACTGTGTTTCAATTTTATTTGGAGGCAAAGCTCGAAATATCAGGGGTTTCATCTTGTGAAATGGACTACGTTGGTAGCACCAAAACTTCAGGGAGGATGGGGAATGAATAATATTGTCCTTTTCAAGAAGGCTTTAGTAGCTAAGACACTCTGGCTTTTATTGACTAAGGATAGTCTCTGGAGGAATATTTTGATAGCTAAATAAATTAATTAAATCCTTTCAGGTACATGAACCCTGGAAGGTTGGGAATGGGAAATCCATTTGTGTTGGTCATGATGCTATTCTTGGACTTGCATAAGGAGGTTGTTTTAGCCCTCGATTGGTGGCCCATTTATAGGTGCGAGGGGTTGATTCTCTCAACAAGGTAGCTAGCCCAGGGGGAACACCATTGTGGAAACATGGGTCGATTTAAGAAGAGCTTCTTGGTTCGAAGAGGGACCATTTGGATGAGTGGAATGCATTTAGAGATAAATTGTTGAAGGCACATATTCATCTACAGACTTATGAAGATTCTATGAGGTGGTATTTTAGTCCTTATGGGGGAATATACACTACTAGACTTGGATACTTATCTTTATGTTCGGTTTATCCAGATTTGCGTAGATGGTGGTGGAATTCAATTTGGAGAATAAAATCCCCCCCTAAGGCTACTTTTCATTTTTTGTTAATTTTGATGAATAGGATTTTAACCTGGGACAGACTACAACATTTTAAATTTCAGGGGTTGGGTATTTGTTATCTCTACAAAGTTGCATCTGAATCGACATCTCATCTTTATGTGGAATGTGCTTATTCTAAAGAGGTGTGGGGAGAGATGCCCAAACTCGTGGAATGTGCTTATTATAAAGAGGTGTGGGGAGAGATGTCCAAACTTGTCTCATGTTCCAACCTTTGGATTGGAAACATGGTGGAAAGGTGCTTTAATCGTTACTTTCGAATACAAGAAATGAAACCTCTAAGGTCTCTCCCACTCATCATTGTACGGGGGGGGGGGGGGTGGTTGGCAAGAAATGATGCCATTTTTAATGATCGTCATAGACCGGTTTTCCATACAGTCTTGCAATCCTACTTGTTACTGCAACATTATTTACAGGAACAGGTTGCTAGGACTCTTCTTCCATGGGAGCCTCCATGGATTGATGAAGACTAGGAGTGGGCATTCTTTGATGGTGCTAGTCATAATTCTAGAGGTGCTTTTGGTTTCAGTCTCTATCTCAATAGCTCTCATTTCTTTTTTGGGAAGGGATGCATTAGAAATGGTTCAAATAAAATGGCGAGCTCAGTGGACTGTTTTAGCTCTTTTGACAAGCGAACATATGTGGTCTCTCTCGTGTGTATATTTTTGTTGATTCGCTGCTGGCAATAAAAAACATGCAATGCTTGACCAAGATTGTTAACACATACCTACTTCCTTTAGTGACCCAACTACATAGAATCAAAGACTATTTTCAGGAGGTAAAATTATGTCATATCTACCAATAATTTAATGATCAAGCTGATGGTTTACCCAAGCATGAACTGCTACTACATGATGGGGCCTTAAGTCTGGAGAAATTTCAAGGGGGCATAGCTATGCTTCCAATTCTTATCTCACTATCTGACTTTTGTCAAATCTAAATTGGGATTTTCCCCCTAGTTTTGTTGTGTTTGTGGACTAATAGTCACACTTATGATGGACTACTCATGGAGCTACTTCTTTGAAGGTTTTTTGCTATGCTTCTTAGCACTAACAATATTTTTGATTACCAATAAATAAAAATACTTTTTTTTTCATGGAAAAAATAACATTTTGATTTATTTTGGTTATATAATTTGAATAAATAAATCTATATAAAAGAGTTAAATTTAATTAAAAATAAATTTTCAATAATAAAAAATTACAATTTAATAAAAATTGTATAAACAAATTTTCATAGTAATAATTAAAAAAAATCTAAATCATATCGTATTTAGATTATTTTGTCAAATTCATTTAAATAAAAAAAGCATTATACATAAATACAACCTTTTCCATAAAATAAAAAATTTAAACAAACAATCAAACAAATAAGCAAATTGATAATGACAACCACAAGCAAATTGATAATGACAACCACAATCCTTTAGATAAAAGAATTACAATACAAACAAATTGTAAATGACAACCACAGCCCATTCTTTAGATAAGAAAATTACAAAACAAACCAGCAAAGAAGAGAATTCCAAAACAAAACAAAGAAAGTAGCAAATTATAATTGTGATAATATTGTAAGATCACAAGAAAAGAAATTGCATCATTAGTGACTGTCACAAGGCATGCACTAAAGGAAGTACCACGTGCGTGCATTTGAGACAGACACCAATTCAAGAAAAAACGAATAATGAGGATGAACAATAGCAAAAATTATCACTATTTGAAAACCTTAATTTTCGTCACATAAATGTGACCACCCACTACAAAGATCCACCAAAATAATGACAGTCCACCCAAAATATTCCACACCGACAGCATAGAAATAATAGCGACAGTAACAAAAGTCGGTAGCAAACAGAATAGAAATCTAGCATATCTTAAATTGCCTACTTAAAATACTTATAAATTTCATTACGATGATCAGAACAGAGGTGAGCGGATGTTTGCAGAAGCAAAGAGAAGTTTTCTGCCTTCCACATTATAAAACAATGTGAGTAAGTTCACGCTACTGGCAAGCTATGGCCATGGCAGAACAGAGAACAGAAGCCCAAGCTCTGCAACACTATGAATCTGCCCGGTCTCGACGGAATGAACGCGGGCATCATAGTTTTGCTGCAATGTATCACTTCAATTTGTGCTTTGCAACCTTTGGACGGGCGGCTGCGGGGAGCGACAAGGCTGAAGAAGCTGCAGATGAGAGGAAAAAAGACAAAGAGCCCAGGACGCCGGGAGGATGGAAAACCATGCCTTATATAATAGGTAAAAGCTATAGCTTTTAGCTTTTATTTCATTTTTTCCAGAGAAGCTGTAGCTGCATTTTGCAATCGTCGATTCAATTTGTTTGGGTTATACAGGAAACGAGGCCTGCGAGAAACTGGCAGTGTCCGGTTTGAGTTCGAACATGGTGGTCTACTTGGTAACGAAATACAATATGAAGAAAGTTGCAGCTACAAATATGATGAATGCTTGGGCTGGAACAACGAGCCTCGCAACGCTACCCGGAGCATTTTTGGCAGATTCGTACCTCGGCAGATTTGGAGCAATTGCCATCGGTTGCTTTTCATATCTACTGGTTTGTCAGGGACCGGCTTTCTTTTATCAGATTGTCGAATTCATCGGCTCTTCTTTGTTGTTGATTTTAGCTTCAAATCAAATTTTGAAGCTAAAATCACCCATCAAATTTTGTATAAATTGAGTAACTTCTCACTCGTACTGCACTCTTTAGCTAAGTTAATTGATCTGTTGCGCTCAAGTGTGGGGGGAGAAGAGAGTTGAAGACTTTTTGGGGGTTTTTTATCTTCTATTATAAATCTGATAATCTCTATATCTTTTTATTTATTTCTGTGCATAGTTATTCTATATCTTTATTTCTGTGTAGGGTTATTCTATCAATTTTTTTTTCAGCCTAAAAAATTATATTATTGTTATTTCGTTGAATCAAATAGTATAAAGATAGGTCTAAATTTATCACAAAATCCAGAATGCAAGATCAAAAACTGTGTCAATGCTACCCCACAAAGATTATAGAAACAAAACTGCACAGAGTAGCTGCACAGAGTAGCTACCCACTGAGAACTGAAATCAAGAGCTGCTACATATCAGTCCTTACAAAATAAATCACCTAAAAGTGAGGTATAGATACTTTCAGTTTAGATGAGCTACAAAGAAAACCCCAAAAGAGTAAAAAAAAAAAAAAGATTAGAGAGTTGGAATTTCACCATTCTTCCCACACTAAATAACCTTCAAGAGACTGCTTGGACAGCTTATCCGCCATGAAATTATACTCTCTGTTCAAATGTAATGAAACCATGTATTCTATCAATGATCTTGAATCGTCGAATTCATTGTTTATTGGATCTCTGAACTAAGTTGTTGTGTGTATTTCTTCCATAGGGAATGTCTATACTGACGCTCACGGCTCTCATGCCTCGACTCCGGCCATCTTCCTGCAGCGCCCATGAGAAGAAATTGAAAAAATGCGAGAGCGCTTCGGCAGGGCAATTCTCGCTTTTGGTTTTGTTTTTTGTATTCAAGGCCATCGGTTCGGCCGGAATAAGGCCGTCAAACATGGCCTTCGGAGCGGAACAATTAGAGCAGGAAGGAACAAAGGGGAAGAGGCGCGTTCAGAGCTTCTTCAATTGGTATTACTTCTGCAACTGCGTAGCCCAAATAGTAGCCCTCACTGTTGTAGTGTATATTCAAAGCAATGTCAGCTGGGGAATCGGCTTCGGCATCTGTACGGTTTTTATGATTATCTCTACAACCTCCTTCCTGCTAGGCCGGCCGGTCTATCGCCATGAAGTTCCGCAGGGCAGCCCTTTCACCGGCTTCGTGCAGGTGATTGTGGCGTCCATAAGAAAGCGCAGCCTAAAGCCGCCCTCTGATTTTTCACAGCTTCACCATGGCGAGAAAACCGATTTTAAGGCCAATCCTACGGATCAGTTCAGGTAGATTATAAACACCACTTGTTTAACTTACTTTGATGTCTGATTTTGAAGGCCATGGGTATTAATTTTTACAATTCATGTGATCATCAGGTTCTTGAACAAGGCAGCCATAATCACTCCAGGCGACATCCGGCCCGACGGCTCCCCGCCGGTCAGCAGCTGGAGACTCTGTTCCATCGAACAGATCGAGGGGTTGAAATCCATTGTAAGAACAGTGCCCATATTCTCCTGTGGAATTGCTAACCATATCGCAAATTCCCAGCAACACACGTTCTCGGTTTTACAGGCCCTGAGCATGGACCGGAGGCTCGGCTCCAAGGGATTTCAAATCCCTGCGGGTTCTTTCTCTCTCTTCTCTCTGCTAGTTCTCATCTCATGGCTGCCATTCTACGATAGGGTAGTAGTACCCTTCGCCCGGCGCCATACAAAGGGTAATAGGGGGATTACCATGTTTCAGAGAATGGGTATCGGATTTGCCATTTCAGCATTATCAATGTTCGTGGCCGGTTTAGTCGAAGTGAAAAGAAGGAACAGTGCGCAAAGCCATGGCCTGGCGGACCAGCCGGCTGCCATAGTTCCCATCTCTGCGCTGTGGCTTGTTCCCCAGTTTTGCATCGCCGGTCTGGGGGAAGCTTTCCATACGATCGGTAGCCTGGAGTTCTTTTACGACCAATTTCCGGTGACGATGCGCAGCACGGCCATAGCGATATCTTCGTGCACGTCTGCGCTGGGAAGTTATATGAGCGCCATTATTGTCACCGTCGTTCACAATACGACCGGCCGCGACGGGCAACCGGACTGGCTGGACGACGATCTGAACCGCGGTCGTCTGGAATATTTCTACTGGCTTCTGTCTGGGATGGAAGCATTGAACTTGATATATTTTGTAGTCTGCGCCCGCTGGTATAAATATAGAGACCGCGGTGCAGTGGAAGCTAAGACTGATGCTTCCACCCAGTGTCAGGAGATGGAATGTATTGAAGTATAGCAAGAAATTATATCTGGTTTTAGTTTTCAATGATGTGCAAACCCTGTTAAGATGGTTTATTAGGAGAGGTATTTTGGGAGGTGAGTATAGTTCATGTCACCATCTCTCTATTGTAAGCACGGTGTTTCTCTAATATATATGTAAATTAATTGCGTAGGTACAAAAGTTAGAATTCTTAATTATAATTATTGATAGTAAATATGCTATTATTGTATATATTATGACATATCATTTTGCTAGACCTTGAGGCTATGAACATCAGACATAATCTTAGGACTTATGATCCTCTAATTACTTCTAATAAAGTAGCATCTTCTATATTTGACTATAGTCGACCCTCAACATAAGGCCACTAAACCTGACCCTTATCTTAGGAACCAAATAAACTGAAATCCCTCTCTTGGTGAAGAGGGAGTTGGGCATTTAAGTTGTTCCATCCAAACAAGTGTTCTACCGAAGCTCCAAGTAATATGATTTGAACATCACTTCATAGAATGAAAAATAGTAAAAGATGGTTAAATTATGAATAAGATTATTATAATTTTATTATAAATTTGTATTAATTTTTTTAATATTTGTATTTTTGTTTATATTGAAATGATTATGATGGATTGAAATTTGATTTATTATTTTCAATTATATAAAATAGGAGTAAATCTATCTTAACTTTAAATTTATCAAGTATTTATAAGCATTTATAAGGATCAAATCTCTTTTTCACATTTTTTAGTACTTCAAAACTTTTAGACTATGGTGTATGAATAAATCTTAAATTATTCAAGATGGATTATAGAATGATAGATGGTACATGATGGACATGCACAATTGAGATAGCCTGCTCAATGGGTACTTGACCTTAGGATGGTGTTGGCTTAGCTTTCTTTCCTTGGGTGTTGGAGATCTTTTGATAGTTTGGTGGATGCCATTCATTGAGGCCTCATGAAGGAGCCACTTTGAGAGAGCCCTTCATGACATGTGGAGTTATTTACATCATGGAGGAGGGATTCAAGCCATTCTAGATGACATGTGACAACTTGATTTCCTTTTTTAAGGATTGGAGATGGGTGGAGGATACCTGGGATTTCAATAGTGTCCTTGTAGGGGTTAGTTAACCTAGTGGAGTACTTTTCTTTGGACGCAAGGATAATTTTAGGGGCGAGATTTAGCCCATGGGCTATTTTTCCATTTTTTTTTCCTAAAAAAGATTCGCCAATTTGCATTCTTTGAAGCCCCATTTTGCCCAATTTTGATGGGGTAAACTTTTTTCACTCTAAAATCGCCAAATTATTATATAAACTATATACAATCCTTAGAAATTGAAATAATTTTAGAGAAATATCGCCAAATATTTTATAGTTGACATTTTATGAATTGGTAAGATTCGTCAATGTTTATACACTTTTAAATAAGTATGGGTCCTTAAAAGTATCCCTTCTTTGGAGGATAAATGGAGTCTATGGATGATCATGATGAAGTGATGTGGACTTGTGCTGTGAATATTTAATTAATATTATTAATTATAACTTAATAGATTATTAGGTTATTAGTGAAACGTCATAACCCTTCGTTATGATTGCTCAAGCCCTATAAAAAGGCCATCTTATTATAATTTTATAATCATCATAAAATATATTATTACTATTTATCATTCAATATGAAAGTCAGATTCGACTATTAACAGTCCAACCAGACATGGTTGCTGCATTTGGTATTAGAGCGGATTCGCTTCTGCACTCTGAGCTTAGACTCAGCTCATCAATTCCTACTTAAGCTCGGACCCGGCTCATCAATTCCTGATTTCTTCGCTCCTCTGCTCTCCACTTCTCCCTCAAACTCCATCCTTCCGCTGCCCCATCCACTCCACCACCATGCTCCTCCTCCATCTCACTCCACGTGAAACCCTCCACGCCACCCTTCCTCTACATCTCGCATCTTCTGCCCTTATTCCCCACGACATGCCATCACCTCCTCACTCCTCTCGCTCCATCACTCCACCTCCATCACTCCACCTCTCTACTTCACGCCTCCTCGCAGCTCTCCCTACACCCCTGCACTTTGTTGAGATATTGTAACTTCTAAGAATATTATATTTGTACTTATTATTCCGGAGATGTTTCATTCCTCAGTGAAGATCTTATTGTATATCCGGAGATGTTTATTCCTCCGTCGGAATGTGGTAACTTGGGTTATTAGACTTCCCTAGTGGGGGTCGGCCCTGTATGTGTTATGTGGGTCAAAGGGTTGTTAGACCACCCTAGTGGGGTCGACTCAGTCAGTTGTAGTGGGTTGTTTAACCTAGTGGCAAAGTTGGGGCCGACCTAGTTAATATAAAGTACAAGTCAGAGATGTGTATAAATAGAGAAGGTGTGTTCCTCATTTGACACACTTCCCTCACTTGAAATATAACGCACTTGTGAGAGAGAGGTCTGCTATGGAGGAGGAGGAGATCATGTCTTTGGTTTGCATCTTTGTATATTGTTGGTCATCTATATGGAGGAAGCTTTGCTGGGTTTTCTACCCCATGAGGGTTTCCCAGGATAAATCTGTGTCTCTTGTGTTTATGATGTGCTTGTTGTTTCTTCAGTGATCCTGTATATGCTATTATTGTGAAATGGAATGTAATGCTGATATTTTTTGTCTTAGCATATTGAATCTTAACACACTTCCCATCAACTCGGCCCTCCTCTCCCTCGGCCTCTCCTCTTTCTTCCCTCGTGCCTCCTGCGCGCTCCACCCCCATCCGCCTTCCCCACTCCATTCCATCTACATTCCCCACCTGCTCCCTCCACCACGGCTCTGCTCCCTTGACCACGCCTCGCTCACTCCAGCCGACCCTACGGCCTACACACCCCTCTCTTGTCGTGCCTCCCCTCCACATCTCCTATCCTCGTGCCCCATTATTCTAGCCTTCACCCCAACTCTGCGTCCCACGCGCCCCCCACTCCTGCTCACGCCTTCCACCCCTCCTGTGCTCACCCTCGCTGCTGCTCACACCTCCCTCCCTCCTGCAATCGCCTTCGCTACCTGATCTCATACGCCCAGCCTACACGCAACATCCTCGCACCAGTGCCTCCCTCCATCATCCTTCTCCCATCACTCCATGCTTCCCCATCTTCCCTGCGTTCCCTCCAAGTCTCCACTCTGCCTAGCCTTCATCTGCAAGCCGCCAACCTCCAAGTCGTCACTCGACCTCCACCTCCACGACCTGCAAAAAAAAAAAAAAAAAAAAAAAAACAATTTTTAATAAAAAAAATAATAATATATAATCATAATATATTATATATAATATTTATTTTTTTAAAACTAAAAAAAACTATATACAAGATATTATATAGTTTAAATATATATATATATATAAAATAATAACAATATTAATTAATTAATATATTATTATTCAAATTTCACCTTAAAAGGCCAAAATAGCCCTCTAAAAACATCCATGCATCCATGGCATCTTATAGTGAGAGTGACAAATTCAAAAATCTCCTTGAGAAAATCCCTAAGGATATAGATGAAATAAAGAAATCTATGGACGAAACATTTAAAAAAAATGAAGATGGATGTCAAAATCAGGTGGAAGAAACCATCCAAACTAATGTAAAAGATGAAGATACAATAGACTATCTCCCATGAGAGTAATAGTAACAATCAAGACATTGTGCAAGACAAAGATATAACATACCCTAGTAATGAAGAAAATGGCAACAAAATATTTGACAAGAAGAAAGACGATCCTCACCAAGATTGTGATAAGAGACAAGTTGATGTTCTTATGAGCATTATAAGCACAAAGAGCTCGTTCAAGGGAACTGACATAATATGTGTTGGGAATAACAACACGACAATAGTTAAGATCGTAATGCATGTTAAGCATGTTCAATTGACGACAGACATAGTTAAAAGAAGCAATCACACAAGTAGAAAAAGCGTAAACAAAACTTCACCAAGTTCATACTTAATGCAAATACCAAGACAAAATAATCAAAAGGAGGCATCACTCACTGTACTATATATTTATAATTTTGATGTGATTATGAAGTGAGTTAGTTAGTTCTATTTTTCCAATGTATTATTGTTTTTGTCTATATTTTAACACGGTATTACATTCTTATAGTTGTGAAGACCTAAATGAACCTATAAAAGTTTGTCCCTAGAGGTTTAGAGGTTGATATGTGTATCTTAACTCTTTCAATGATAGCAATAACACACACATATATAGTTATTGAGCTATCTTATGGAGTGGATCAAACTGCAAAAAAAATGAAAACATATCCAAGTAGCCATCAATCAAGCTATTAAATAGCATATGCATTGTACATTTTCCCACAATCACATCCTAACTGGACCGAATGTGCACGAGGAAGAGCCCATGCACAGCGATTCATACTGTCTCCCAACGATCTGCATCTTGAGTGAAATTTATTTATCAGATCTTTATATATTTGATCATGCCTAGACAAATTCATGAAACAAATTTGAAAGCAAGCAAGATTCACATTCAGATAGTGCAATCCCTCAGCAAAAGCACCAAAAAATTGTTGATTTTATTTGCACAAATGATCAATTCCCATTCTCATGTCTAGTTAATTTTTTTGGAAACGAATCCACATCCCTGTTATGATTTATTGATGGGCACGATTTATTGATGTCCCTAAAGTACGTGCATATATTCTCTCATAACATTTTGAGGGTGAGATCATAGCATATGGACAATTGGTTTGATTAGTTGATAGAGGTTTTCATCTTACCATTCGGTAGATTTCTTCAACATTATCTTGCCATTGCCAACTTATTTGAATTGAATAACTTGATATCCAAATCTATTAGCTAGGGAAAGTCGTTCAAGATCTATTTACTCGCATTTCAAAATCCACTTTCTCTGTATTTGCAGCTCAACTCAGCGATGAAGGCATCCAAGTACCCATCTCTCATTTCATGGATTGATTTGTCTTGAGCTCAGAAGAAGCTCAAAGGAAGGTCAACTTGCCCAACTCAATGATGATGTAAATAAGATTGCAAATCACTCAATGATCAGTGACTCACTTAAGCTCATAGATCGTTTCCTCCTCACAGCATTGATTCATATTGAATCAATGGTAACGATGATTTGGTAAAAGTTATATATATATATACAAATCAGATTGAAATTGTAAATATACATTCATGAAATTACATAATAAAGATGATCATGTAATTAGAGAATACAACATTTTTCAAAAGTGATAAATCCTAAAACCCTGTATGTATGCATAATACATGTGTTGAACCAACTCTAGCTCTCAATTGAAAGTATCACAATGTTTGTGCTCTCCATTCAATATATATGTCCGTGCGCGCATTATCATTCAACGTATTAACATGAGTTCACAAGACTCCGACATATACAACTAAAAGGAGCACTATTATATTGTCATGATGAAATGATTTTTTTAAGTTATATAATAGTTGAACACTTTGATACAAAACATAAGTATTTGTCAAAGTTAGTAAGATGATCCTGATCCTTGCTGATGTTTGCAAATCTAATCAGAAGTCACGTGTATAACAATAGCTTAGAATTAAAGGTATCACAATGATTGTGCTCTCCATTCAATATATGACCGTGCGAAGATTTGTTTTTATACATATTTTCATATTATACTATATTTTATAATATATCAAAATATCTCATATATATATATATATATTACAACTTAGTCATAATAATGCAAAATTCCAAGACATAAATTATAAGTAGTAATTTATAATAATTGGTGATCTTATGCAAGGATATGAAAATGAAGTTACTTTTCATAGTTCAGATTATTCTATAACAATCTAGTTCCATAATGTTGGATTCCTCCAAGAAGATTGAAATTCACCTTTTTTAGTTCAACATCAGAATGCTAAGTGCAAAATTGTCATTGAGTTGGTCATAGGGATGATTAGTGTTTTAATATTCATCCTTGTCAACATTATGGCAAGCATGATATTCATGAGACAAATGTTCCACACTAAAGAAACCTACAAGACTAAAAGTCCACTATGGGTGGTTCAATCCTTAGCAATGATCGTCAATGAATAAACAATTATATTAATATTTCCACATAATTCAATATTGAGAAAAGACCCTTCTTGTAGTAGATAAACTTTCAAAACTTTCTTTCACCTTCAAGGGGGTCAACACATTGTGTTAGATTTAGAGGAATAACTCCAAAATAATTTTATTGATATGAAATTCCTTATTTATACAATGAAGAGGTGACCTTCATATTTTTACTTCGAAAGGGACGTTTCTAACTCATGTCATATTCCCCATGATAGCTAATATTTACATTATTTACATTTTCACCTTAATACCTTAGGATTAGGTTTCCAACATTCCCCCCCTTAATCTAAAGGGTTGTTCGTGAGTTCAAGCATCTTTATGAATTTTTAAAGTTTTTCTCTTCTAATTGCTTTGGTGAAGATGATAGTAATTTTGTCATTCGTGGAATAATGTATTAGATGAAATGTCTTGGCCTCTACCTAATATTGAATCAGATGGTACTTCATGTTGATGTGCTTGGTTTGATCATGGAATTTGGGATTCTTGGCCAACTTGATTGTAGAATTATTATCAATTAGTAGTGGAATGGTGTTCCATTGTTTCTCCTGCAAATATTCAAGTATTTCCCTGAGCCACACAATCTCCTTTAGTTCTTCTGTAGCGGCCACAAATTCTGTCGTTGGTGTGGAATCTATTGGAACTAATTGTTTGAGTGATATCCAAGAGACAACTGATGATCCAAGACTCATGAGGTAGCCTGAAGTATACACTCCCATCTCTTTTTCACCATCAAATTATTAATTAGATTACCCAATAAGTTTGAAGTCATCCACCTTAGAATATTTAAGTCCAAAGTCTTGATTCCCCTTCAACTATCTTAGAACTCTTTTGGCAACATACCAATATCCTTCACAAGGTTTTTGCTTCCCACAAGTTGTTTGTACTTGGTTGCATCCTCAAATTCATTGTCTTCTTTTGATGTGAGCTTCAAGTTTCGTTCCATTGGAGTGGAGAGAGGATTGCACTCTGTCATGCCAAATCTATTCAATAGTTCTCCAACGTACTTCTTCTAGGAGATGAATATGTACTTAGGATTTTGAGTTACTTCAATTCCCAACTAGTAGTGAAGGTGTCCCAATCTGTCATCTTAAACCCTTTCTTCAATTATTTCTTTATGGATGCAATATAGATTTCATTATTCCCTGTCATCAAAATATCATCTACATACACCACAAGATATACAACGAATCTTTTACTTTCTTTACAAACAATGTCACATTATCAAGATTAAAATGTTTGAAATTTATTCAAAAGATGCTTGGTCAACTTTTCGTACCACAAGCAAGGTGCTTGTTTTAGGCCATACAATGACTTGATGAGTTTGCATACATTTTTTTCTTGTACCTTCATAGAAAATCCTCCTAGCTGAGACATGAAGAAATTATATTTCAGGTCTCCATTCAAGAAAGTAGTCGTCACATCCATGTAATGAACTTTCCACCGGTTATGTGCAACCAAAGACAATAAGGTACATATTGTAGCTCATTTTGTTGTGGGGGAGAAAGTCTCCTCATAGTCAATGCCTTCCTTCTATGCAAAACCTTTCACCACAAGCCTCGCCTCATGCTTTTCAAGTAAGCTATCTCATTTATACTTTTTCTTGTAGACCCACTTGCAGCTAATTGGTTTGGTTCCGAATGGAGGGTCCACCAACTTGCAAGTCCCATTCTTAATGAGAGCATCATACTCATTATTCATGGATTCTTTCCCCTCATCATGAGCAACATCTTCTTCAAAGTAATTTGGTTCTAGGTTAGAAGATAAATTCAATTCACAATCATATGAAACATTCATATATTCTTCATCACCTAAGGTTGAATTATCTACATCTCCTCCATCTCCTTGTCTTCTCAAACTTTTGGCTCCAGTCTTTCCAATTTCATCAGGATGGACACTTTCAAGTGTCTTTGTCACCCATTTTGGCACTTTGTGTAAGGGTATAGGTTTCTCAGTTGGTGGTGCTTCATATTCTTCAAAATTCAGTCTTCCAATTCTCTCAATCACATCATCAAGTTGATCCTTTTATTTTGGTGAAGTGGAAGGAACTTCTTCATGAGTTTCTTCATGAGGGGGTGATGGTGCTACAAAAGGAGATTCCAAAGATCGATCCAAGATAGAGACCCCCCCTTCAAGATGTGGAATCTCATTGTCAACTTCATGAAATGTCTTTACATGGGTAAATTTATCTAGATGATCAAGCTGCCTCTCAATAGACTTGTCATTTTATTCGTCTCAAGAAAAATGAAGTCTATGGAAATAATAAACTTTTTGCTTACCTCATTGTAAAGACAATATGCCTTGGTGGTGTTTGGGTACCCTAATAAAATGCATTTTTGACTCCTTGCACCAAGCTTGTTTCTTTGTTCCTTTAGAATTAAGGCATAACATGTGGAACCAAAGACCATGAGATGCTTCACCTAAGGGATGTGGCCATACCAAATTTCGTATGGAGTCTTGTTTGAAAGAGAATGAGTTGACCAGGGTATTTTTTGAGGATTCTAATTGTATACTTAAGTGTAGCATTCTAGGCGATTATTTTGGGTTGAGAAACACACACACACATATAAGCCCCCAAAATAGCCAATTGGCGAAATTTCGCCCCAAAAAATTTCCCTGGAGTGGACTTCTGTTTCTCAAATAAACTGCATATAGAACTTCATTAGCCCAAAACATCAACTTTACATTCTTAAAAAACATCATGGAGTGAACCATATTCAAACGTGTCTTGTTCATTCTTTTTGCTACACTATTTTGTTGAGGATTATATGGAACTGTGGTTTGATGCCTAATCCCATGTTGTCTAAGATAGGATTCAAATTTATTTGATGTATATTCTCCTCCATTATCGGTACAAAGGGAACCAATATGGAATTATGTTTTATTTTCAATCCATGCATGAAAGTTCTTAAATGTTTCAAAGGTTTGGTATTTGTCTTTTAGCAAATACACCCAGCACATCCTAGTGTAATCATCGATAAAAGTCAATATATACTTGTTACCATTGGAGGAAATAACAGGCATAGAACCACACAAATCAGAGTGAATCAACTCTAGTTTTTTACATGCTTTGTAATTGGAATCATGGAAAGGCTACTTACTATGCTTTGCAAGAATACAAGCATCACACTAGGTCAAATTCTTTGGAATGGTGGGAAAACCAGAAACACCATTCTTCTTCAACAATCGAAGACTATCATAGTTTATGTGCCCATATATAGAACACCACAAAAGGCTAGAAGATAATGTACCTCTTCGTACTAAGAGAGGTGGGAAAAATACTAAGCCTTGCAGATGTCCCTTTCAAATTTAGTATTTTCTCATCTGCATACCTAGTCATGATGACTTGGTTGCAAGAGTATATTCTTATCTCGACATTCCTATCGAACATGTGGATGGAATGGCCTTACTATCGAATCTGCACAAGGGACAACAAGTTCCTCTACAACTCTGGAAGATAGAGAACATTATGCAGTAGAAAGTCAGGGAATCCAGGCACTTTAATCCTGATGGTGCCAATTCCTTTCGATTTGAAACGGCACTTATCTATGAAATATACTACACCATCCACATTGTCATTCAATTCTTTAATTTTTTTTTTCCTAAACATCATATGGTAGGTTGCACCTATTTCAAGAAACCATGTATCTCTCCAAGATGAAAATAAAGTGTTGAATAAAACTTCATTTATACCAATATTAAAATGTGCAACAACAAAAAAAACTTGAAACTTGGCTTCTTCTCTGCAAAATGAAAATAAAGTGTTGAATAAACTTCATTTAAGCCAATATTAAAATGTGCAACAACAAAAGAACCAACCTTATTAATTAAAATTAAAATTAAAATAACATTACTTATATTAAAAGAATCAACAAAAGAACCAGTATTAAAATTTAAAATTTCATTAATCATATTGTTGAAGAACCAACCTTGATATTCTCTTTCATCGTTTCCATCTCCCCCAAAGTGGTAGCGAGTGTTTTCTTTTGACCAATCTTCAACTTGACAATTAAGTGAGACTAAGATATAACGATTACTCTTGTTTTCAACATCTTTAGTTGGAAAAATAATGTTCTTAAGTGAAAAAGTTTCTCATGTCAATATTTCTCTTTAGCTATTCAATAAAAAAACTAGAAACTCCAACGATCTAAATATAATATATATATATATTCAATGATTATTTCATTAAAAAAAATTTAGGATGCTATACTAAAAAAATTATTTGATTTATGCACTCAATTCAAATTTAAAGAATAATTTATAGTAATTATACTACAAAAATACAAAACCATTTCCACATATTCTTGGAATATCTTAAAAGGCTTTATTGAAAAAATACCAAGGTTTAGAGTTTTTAATTTCCAAATATATTATTTGTCTGGGAGATTTTACCTTTCAAGTTCACCAAAAATGAAGGAGTTTCTTTATTCTATAATAAACTTGCATTTATCTCTAACTAAACAACTCATGGCACCACCAAAGTCAACACCTTGGGATCCTTACATAAAGGCTCCTCAGAGGTCCAATGATGCATACAAACAAAAACAAATAGAAATCCATCTTACCACTTACCTTGGCCTTATGCCAAAGAGAGAGTGAAGAACTAGACCTCTTTTACATATTGACACTTCACCAATAAATGAGAAATGTTTCCTCAACCTGTTTACAAATAAAAGATATCCATATTCCTTTCCATACTCATCATTATTGCAATACATCCCAAGTTAAGATTTTATTAGTCAAAACTAGCAACATAAAAAAATAGATTTAATGGACCTTTTACCTATTAGATTGGCTTCCACCACCATCCTCCATTTACTTTATTCTTCCTATTAAACATATATTATATACTAGCTTGGTTAAATAGTGTCCTAAGGTATTTTTTCTAAACAAAACCAAAGAAATTGCTTCTGTATTGAGTCTTATTGCACTCTACACTAACACTTGGACAAAGACATCACAAGAGAGAGAATCATTACCTTCATGGACAAAAAATTTAGATCTTCTCCAATTCTAATGCCATATGAAGTAGTTTGTGATCTCGTTACATTTTCCAAAGAATAATTCTTTTTTAATTGAAGAGAGACTAACAACTAGTGGGGGAGTTTGTAATTACTACCATATTCTACTCATGGGTTGATCCCTATCCTTATCTTCAAACTACAACCAATCCTTCATGTTAACCAATTCCATAACAAGGAGGAAGACACCACCATTTCTTTCCCAATCACAAACACATTTACAGTTGACTTGATAAGTGTTCAAATTTATTCTTCAATAATTAAATATTCAAGATATTTTTGCAAAAATACCTTTTGTCAAAAACACCTTTTGTCAAAAACTCATGATCAAGTCTACTCTCCATAAACCATTTGATGCTAAAGCTTTTCCAACTTGATGAATACGTTTAGCAGCCCCCACCCCCATCTGCATATTTTGAGTGAACTATATTTTCCCATTTAATCTGAGATATACCTTCATGTTCTTTTGCACATAAAAAATTCAAACATTTGTTTCCTTATCTTAGGTAACCAATGCTCTTCTATCCATGTCTATGTAGACTCTATGTAGGCGAAAGGCCTGTCAATTAGTGCTTGTTTTGACATAATGAGATTTGTTTCCTTGAATTTGGCTACTAGAACTTAGGTTAGGAAATGAAGTCCATTCATTTGAGAAATATGTCATGTGAAGGTCAAGATTGTTTCATTAGGTTCAAAGAGATAACTAAGAGATTAAATACATCAATCTTAAAGGAGAAAATCTCTTTCTGATCCAATATTTTTACTCCTAATGAAAATAGGGCAATAGGGCATGATCCAATATGTTGTGAATAAAACCTTTAAACCTTTAAATGACAATAAAGAAAACCCTAGCCATAGGAGGAACACATTACTAGATAGATCCATTTCGAGCACATTAAAACATGTTCGGTTGTTATTTTGATGTTCAATGAGCTAGGAACTTAGCATTAGCGATCTCTCTTTCTTCCACTAACATCTAGTTTATAATGAACATTGTAGTAATTCTTGTGAACTTATCTTGAATGAAGTACTTCATGGTCATATTCTATTTTACTATTTCAATAATTGAAATCAAGTTCTTAGCCCATGTAAAATGGTATAGATTATGCTTTGCACATTGTTGCTCTCAAATTAAAGTTACATTGCATTGTTTTTTTTTCGAAAATTTTCAACTTTATATATATAAAGAACATTTAAGCTATCCATTTTTAAAATATGGATTTATGATATTTTTAAATTAAAAATTATTTTTCACTTTAAGTAAAATTTAAATTTTTATTATTTAAAATTAAAATAATTTATAAATTTTATTAATTTAAATGTATTCAATTCTATAACATTAAAATACTATAATAAAATATAATATTAAGCTACCCATTTTCAAAATATGGATCGTGTGCTATTTTTAAATTAAAAAAGGCATCTTTATTGTTGACTTCATTCAAAGTACACGCGAATCAATACCCAACTACCACATTGCCTTTAAGGAGAAGTGGAACTTTGATGCCCCTTAAAAGTCTTATATGTATAGTTCAAACATGTTATTAAAGTTGTTGTACAATCATTGTAAGTACATTTTATATTTTCATACTGTTTATTAATTTGATTTTTCGTTTTCATAAGAAAAAAATAGCTTTTATATTAAAGGATAAAAGCTGACTACAAGACATGATCGTACAAAATTGTTGATAGACTCATCAACGAGTATTCAAGTGCCTCCAAAATAGCATGTGAGTAAGACTTGCTCTAAACACATATTCATAAATGACAAAACTATAACCCAGTTTTGCCTCCATCTCCATAGGATCTGATGCTTACAAAAAGATCAATATCCAATATCTTTAAACAACTAAATTAAACATTTCAGAGAAGATAATTTAACCAAAATTCAACTCAAAAGACTTAAAGAGCACTCCATCATGGAACTCCTCACAAGACAGATAGCCATTCATTTCCCCCATCGACCATCTTGATTGTCGGTCTGCAACGCCATTTAGTTCCCTATATATATGCTTGAAATTGAGTTCAGAGAATGATTGCATCAGCAACTGAGTGCGCTGCATCCAGTGATTTAACTTTAAGGAGTGAAGACTGCAACTAGATCCAGCCCAGTCCAAAACACACTTGGAATCCCCGAATATCCAAAGAGCACCAATTTCCTTGGAGTGTGCGAAATACAAGAGAGCCCAAAGAGCAATTAATTCCGCCCACGTGTTTGATCCTAAACCGGCCGCAAGATACAAATGGAATGAGAGAGAAGAGTTGATAATTAATGAAGCACCAGCACCACACCTCCCGTTCATTGCAGCACCATCGAAGAAGCCTTGTGGAAAAGGATAACTCGCCAACACCTGATTAACAAGCCGAGGATGCCGTTCAGGAACAAAGGTCTGATAAGCCGAGAAGATAGCAAAGGTACCAGCAGCCACCCTGAGTGGTGATGGAGCAACTCCATTGAAAATCGCATCGTTCCTAGCCAGCCACACTCCCCAGAAAACTAATGGCAACAGTGCAGCAATCTTACGATGAGTTCTATGCCAAAGCAGCGGAAGATCCTCCAAAGAAGAGTCTGTCCATTGTAGCTGGAGCTTTAAAAGCGTAGATAATTCCCCCACAGTGTCCTTGATGAAAGAACACTTACCGAACATATGCGCCGACGTCTCAATATCCAAATGACACAAAACACAGCATCCAGGGCCAATCAAACCCCGCTATTGAAGATTAGACCAAGTCAGAACTTTATCCAGGAGGACCAACCAAAAAAATAGTTTTACCTTCAGGGGGCAACCCAACTTCCACATCCATGGAATCCACCAAGGAACATAGCGAGGGCCAGTATTTATAATCAGTTTGTGATAAGCAGTTGCAGCCGTGACCATTCCTGAAGAAGAGTTAGATGTGCAGACCAATTTATCCTCCCGCTCAGAGGGCATAATACCCGCATGAATAAGAGACTGGACAAAAGTGGACCACTCCACTTCCAACATACCTTCCATCTGTAGCTCATTGGCGGAAATCCAGTGATATCCCGACCTCGGTAGTTGGATAAAAACTTGCTTTAAAACATAGATATTTTTCTGGTGTAAGAACTGTAACAACTCATAGGACATAACATGATTAGAGGGGCACCTTGAGATAGGGTCAATACCTAAGTAGATCTGAGTACCACGTCCAGCATAACAGGCGAGTGCAGAGTGAATGAGAGGCAGAGATTCAAGGAGACTACGCCAGATAGTAGATGTAGTTCTACCGATGGAAAAAGTTCCCTGAAAGAAATAAGACATGAGCAGGTGTTTTAAATATTTCTTATGAATGATTGACCCCCATAAACCACCACCGAAAAGAGACCTCCATAAGCTTTTAGCGCATAATGCCCATTTAAATAAGCCCAGATCTTTGATGCCCCACCCACCCAAAGCTAGTGGAAGAGATATAGAGCCCTGCGCTGCTAGATGGAATTTTGGATGACCCAACTTACTGGCCCACAGGAAATTGAAAAATAACCGCCTCAAGGCTACCAAAATGCTTCCAGGAATGGCAAAAAGAGCAAACTAGTAGACAGGTATCCCTTGCAAAACTAATTTAAGAAGAGTGAAATGACCCCCCAGAGAGAGCCACCAAGAGGTCCAGGTGTTGATGCGGTGTTGTACCTTTTTAATAAGCCAATTCCAATCTGATATGTGATAGCCATTAGGCTTCAAAAGAAAACCCAGGTATCTGAAACCCTCATTAAGCCCAACCCACTTATAAGGAAGTATCTGCTACAAGGAGGATTGGAGGACAGGGTCCTTGACATGATGAATTAAGGTAGATTTTGGGAGGCTAACTTCCATCCCAGAGGCACTGCAGAAGGTATCAACCAACTCATTGTACTGATGCCATTCCATCAATGAAGCTTTTCCAAACAATAAGACATCATCTACAAACAGAGAATGTGTAATGTGACAATCACTAGCCACCTTAACCCCGCACAGTAGTCCCTTGGACTTGGCATCATTGATCAAATGGCTAAGTCCCTCAATGGCAAGAATAAAAAGATAAGGCGACAGTGGACATCCTTGCTTGATACCTCTGTTGCCTTTAAAGAAACCTGTAGGTGAACCATTAATGATAACTACAAAATTAGCCGAAGTAATGCATGCCATGATCCATCCTGTGATTTCAACGGATAACCCAATTTGAATAAGTATGAACCTCAAATAGCTCCAATCCACCCGGTCGTATGCTTTGACCAGGTCCAATTTCAGTATGAGCGCATCAACATTCTTACTCTTGATGGAGTGTAGCCCCTCCTGTGCCAACCCCACTGCTTCCAGAATTTGTCTACCTTATTGATCCCGTTGATCAATGATATACTTTTCTAGTTGAAGGTAGTTTATTTTTATTTTTACTTTATTATTATTCCTTGTTAAGGTAGGGATATACTTTTCATTCAAAAGTTAAAGTTTTTTTTACTTGTATTAATTTTTACTTTTTTATATTGTTTTTGTAAAGTTTTGTGATGTTTTAAAAAACAAGAAGTGCATGCAGCTTAGTCCCTTCTTTGTAGAATAAGAAAACTGATAATATTATAAATATAAATAAAATAATATTAAAATTAATTTTATTGAAATATAAAATAGATAGCAAGAGTTAACAAAATTAAAGTTAATTTAAAATAACAAATAATATAATTGGTAAACATTATTTCTTCCATTTAATATATACATTAATATTAAATATAAATTTTATAATTGTGATTGCCAATATCTCTCTTCGCCATTGTATTCCATATTTTATATCTTGATTTAAAAATAATAGAAAATATCCCCAAAAAGTGGGATAAACCTAGATAATATAATATATTTTTTAAATATACATTTAACACTAAAATAATTATTAAAAATAAAAATCACTTAATTATTTTTCATAAATATATAAAACCAAATATACATTTAAATGCAAGAAATAATATTAACATTAAAAAAACACAATTACCAATTGACTTTTAAATTACATAAATTGTAAGTTTGGATAGATTCAATTAAAATATTATTTAAATTAATTTTATTGAAATATAAAATAGATAGAAAATAATAATTTTAATGAGTTAACAAAATTAAAATTAATTTAAAATAACAAATAATATAATTTTTAAACATTATTTCTTCCATTTGATATATACATTAATATTAAATATAAATTTTAAACTTGTGATTGTCAATATCTTTTGGCCATTGTATTCCATATTTTATGTCTTGATTTGAAAATAATATAAAATATCCCCAAAAATGGAATAAACCTAGATAGTATAATAATATTTTTTTAAATATAAATTTAACACTAAAATAATTATTAAGAAATAAAATAACTTATTTATTTTCCATAAATATATAAAACAAAATATACATTTAAATGCAAAAAATAATATTAACATTTAAATAAGAAAAACATTAAAAGGATAACACAATTCTTTACCAATTGACTTTTAAATTACATCAAAATTCACAAAACTTGTGAGTTTGGATAGATTCAATTAAAAAATTATATAAAATAATACCTTAACATTTAATTTAAAAAAAAAACATTAAATTGGAGTAGCCATTTATGTTGATGTTCAACCTTAACCAATTAAGCATAATTGTAAAAACACCCTTTTAGGGCTCTAAAGGAGAAAGAATGAATGGGGATGAAACCCAAGTACTGCTCGGTAAACTCCTAACTACACTGTTTGGTGTTAATTTTTAAAAATGTGTCGCATGTTAATAGTTAATTGTTGTTAAATGTTCCATTATTATGCATATTTTATTCTAAACAACTATGCAAGGCTACTTTGAATGCTAATTTACATTAATGAATGTCACAACAAATTTTGTTAAGGTAGTTGTGAATGACCGTAAATCAGATTTGAAAATGTTAAATTCTTAATTAATATAAACTGGAAATTAAATGAAAATTTTCTGTCAATGTTATAATTACCATAAATCAATTGTTGTGCTAGAAACAACAATTAACACTATACTCTTTTTTGTTGTTGTTGGGAGATAAGGATGCAACTATGGGAACTCAATTGCTAGATCGTTGGGAACAAGTTCTACCACATTTGACGAACGCCACCCAACAAAAATTCCGGTGGATAAAATAATTTGCAGTATACATTGTATGCCAGCCTGTGGATAAACTCATTTGCAGTATACATCGTATGCTAGCTGAGACAATGAAGAAATCAGGCTGCAGAGAAGAGAAGAAACCCAATATCCATATTGATAGGAAGCAGGTGTATCAGAAGAAGACGTCCAGGTCCTTCTTCTTCCTCCGAAATCTGTCCCCATTAGTGACGCACTTGAATTTTGGGAGTAGCCTCTCCACTTTCCCAGCACTGAAGTCACCCACAAACCCATGGCATTACTACTATGTTTTTGAGGTTGTCCAGATCTTTGACATGGATATACACAGATCTACCATGTTTATTACCATAGAACCAATAACAGTGGCCGAGTGCATACTTTGTCAAACACTGTTGATGATGATGATGATGATATATATATATATATATATATATATATATATATATATATATATATATTGCGTCTTTGCCATGGCCATACACAGATCTAGCAAGTGGTTTCTTTGTCAAATCCCGGTTAATGATATATACCCAGAGGTAAGAGATATTATTTCTTGGTCTGACATGACAAGGGAAATTACGAACAACCATTTGAGTGCAAACATAAATTGTTTACCATTTAGATTGTACAATTGGCTTGATGAATTTCCTTCAAAGAGTCCTAGGAGCCAAAATTTTCCCACTATCTCAATTGGCTTGAGTACAGTTGGCTTGGATTGATCTCGTTGATCATACCAGGAGGTGAGCATTGCTGCAATAATTAAATACCAATTCATCTTACCCATATTAACTACAAATAACTGACCTTAAAGAGAACTAGAGGTGGGATTTGATCCACTTATATGTTTGTGGCTAGTGCAACAGAAGCTTCACACATTTGACCACCACCTTTAGATGCCCCATGGCTAATATTAAGGGGATGGTAAAACCTTCACGGGAGTTGAACCTTAGTCAATAATAAAAAACTCCTCATTTCTTGGATCCAACTCCTTTGGACATACATACGCATATATTATTATCTTTTTAACAAAAAAAGTGAATTATTTCCTACATAATTTATATCTAGTGGGAAGGGAGCTTGAGTCTCACACGGGAGTTCAGGCCTCCAACTCATATTATACAAAACTAGAGAGGCTTCCTGCAGAGCCTTTATTCAACTTCCCAAAGCATTTCCACATTTGAAAACAGAGATATTTTACCAGTAGAGGATAGTTAGATTTTGCAACAGACTTTCAAATGCCCATTCTTATTGTTGTTTTAGTTCAAATGCACAATTCCAAAAGGAAGTGTTACTTAAAATACTCTTAATTTAAGAAGTCACCATTAGGAACATATTAAACTACTATATTATTAGCTTGAATACCTAATCAACAGTGGCAAGGAGTACGTCATTGAAGCTACTCATCTATGTTGTACATAACTAGTTTGATCCAATATTCCTGAGTGGTTTTTGACGTAGTAGTCATTCATCCAATTACTGCTGCTAACAAATAAGAGGAAGTGTATGTTGCCTGTCAGGAATAAGTAGGTTGTCCTAGTAGTCCTAATCAGGTTTTGCTAGATGGTCAACCAATCCAATTCCACATGATAGTAGCATTTCCACGCATTAAACCACATAAGTATCAATTTCCATTTAGTATGTTGGAGCCACATGATTTCCAAGCATAGCACTGCATACGTCCATATACCCTAGACTGTCGATCACCAAGAGATGTTGCATTTAAAATGATTTCATTTGCTAGAAGCTAGATATCTAATGTCAACTACAACAATCACCTAATTTATTTAACCTAAACCAGATGCCATTCAGTGAATAACCTGCATTTAGATAGACCCTAAAGGTGGCATTATCTGTTCATAAGGAGGCCTTTTGGGGATCTAACAAGACACTTGAGGAACTTGTATAAAAAAATGCAAAAAATCAGCATATAACTAAAGCTAAAGGAAAATATCAATAGTGTATCATTTGAAGCGAAGATTTCGAAATAGTAAAGACAATGGAGCTACTTACATAAATGTATCCCTCCCCCATTGTCTGGCTACCATCGTCCAAAACTGCAACAGGGTTTATTTTATTTTATAATTAATTATTCACAAAATTTCCTTAATAAAGCTTAATGCATGTCTTCGAGAAGAGATACCCAGTACTCCCTGGCCATTGAGGCACCTCAAACACTACAAATGAAAATCAAAACCTGATTCCTTAAGCTTGAATTAGAAAAATTCATACCATCAGATGCATCTACATCCATTGTAGGCACTACGGGAGGTATGAGCATCAACAAAAGACGACATAATGCAATTGCGCTGCCAATAACCAGCACCACCCAACATAGCTCCATATTTATTTCTCAGGATAAAAAAACCTTATGAAGATCTAATCATAATCATACCCTTAGCAGAGCAAATATCCACCACTTTGGGCCGAAAGAACGCCATTGTTCAATGGAAAGACAACCATATATCTAAACAAAATATTTTATTTAACCTATGGAGGGACCTTCCTAACACAAGACGTGTGAAAGAAGACCAGAAGAGCAGTGCAAGCATAGGCATCCAAAAATCTATTCTGAAAAAACCAGCTGCCAAGGAAGAAAATCACTGTCAAAGAAGAAACCCAACATGAAATCTTCGTGTTGCAGACATTATATGAAGAGTAAGAAACAAACTTCAAAATAGATTCACCAGATCTTACTTGTTAAGACATAAATGCAGAAACATCAAAGTTAATGGCTGTCACATACTCAATTTTTTCATAAAAATTTAAAATTTTTCTAGGCGACTAATTGTCATTAAATGTTAGGCGGATTAAAAAATGAATGTACGACATCTATAATTATTGTTTTAATAAAATCATCATACTAATAATCTCATAACTTTTTAACATTGTACTTATTAATAAAACTTTACTTACCGACATAAAGGTTCCCTAATTTATCGCAAACCACCTTGACTATCAATTTACAACTCTTACCTTATCCTAAAAGCATACCTTAACCAATTTACTTTTATTAGCGCAAAGATTTATAAGTAAACATGAACAATACACATAAATACATCAATTCATAATGTCGACCAACTACTCCTTAGAAACATTAAGTACACCTACACATTTATTCTATCTCTTAAAAGTATAAGAAGTACATTTCATGGTCAATTCACTAACTATCTTCTCATACAAATTAATTATACACAATCGAGGAAAATATCAAACCATCATGATCTTTAAGAGAATTTAAACAATTATGACACGTAAGAGCAAAACCTCATACACAACCACAAGGCATAAAAGATGCATACAAAAGAACATTTTCACATGGTTCACCACAATCTTGGGCTATGTCCACAAAAGGTTGTTTTATATTAATAATTCAAAGGAGAGTGTTACACCTGGAAACATACTTTATTACCGTAAAACTTTCCAAACTTCTAACAATCCTACCCAGTTATTTCTATCATTCCAATACTACACCTTGGTAGTGATAGAAATCTTAGTCTCTAAACATAGTTCCATCCTACCCTCTATGCGAGTATTGAGTCTTATAATAGTTGCAATCCCATAGTAAATACTATCTTCAACACACTTTTCTGAGTTTTATTTATATAACTTAGTTAAAGAATTCTATGTTTACACCAATGAATAAAAAGACTACTCATTACATCACCACTTAAACTATTCTATGGTTCTATTTTCTTAAATAAATTCCCAAATACCTTTAAGAAAATAATATAAAATAACTTTGATTTTAATAAATCTCACATGTACTTTAGAGGCCTAAATCTTAATATTAAATCATTTGCATATCACATGTACAGCTTGGTAAATTGGACGTTACAGGCTCTACGGGAAGCAAGAAAGCTCCATGGTTTTCCCTTTGCACACTGGTCACAGGTCACGGAGCAAGGTGAGTCGAGGTAAATGTATAGAAGAATTTGGAAGTGTTTGCAGAGCACGAGTCGCATTTAGATCAATGCGCTCAAGATTTGTCAAAATTTTGAAAGATTCAGGAAGCTCGCAACTTTAAATTGGAAACCAATCGAAATTGATTTGCTGGAGGCTTATTAAATTCTCGTCCCTAAAATGATCGCGTACCTATTGGCTGTTGTAGAGTGTCCAGAGATGCATAGTTTTTCTAGATCCATATTTTCCAAGTAAACCAATGTTCTTAGCCTCTACATTATCTATCACCAAGTTCTGCAGACTTTGAAAGGATTGATTTTGTCCCACTATCAAGTTCTTCCTCGCTGCTTGGTAAGTCGTTGCAGAAGAAGCCAAAGGTTCTAGGCTATCCTTAGTCTTCCCAAGTCCCTCTAGGACCTTCTGAGTATCTCCTACTTGGCCCTCTGGAATTCAGACAAGTAAAGGAGACGATTTTAAATTCTCTCTAATAGATTTAGTCAAACTAGAGATCTTCTTATGACGGACAGGAAGATTAATGTGGGACTTTGATATTGAGAAACATTGCACCATTTATGATGCTTCAAGGAGGTGATCATCCAACTCATTAAGCCATCCATTGAAAGTTGAAGCAATATCTTTAACTTTGTTGGTTTTGAATGCCATTCGATTTCGTTGGATGTGCATCACGGTATGTTCGATGCTCATTACCATATTTTTCAGATCTGTCAACTCTTTCTTGAAGCGCTTGGTGATGTGGATGTGCTGAAGTATGTGATGGATTGTCATGTGTATGCCGACACCAATAAATCTAGAGATGAAGCCCCGATCAGACATTTTCTCCATAACTCCGTTCGACATACAAAATTACATAATATGTTATGCAATCTCTTTATAACATAAGAAAAACAATCCAAAAACATATGGATATATCTTCAAAACCCGTCCTCACACATATCTTAAAATATCAGAATTACAACACTTTGATTCTCAAGCAATAGTAACACAAAATTTGCATACAAAGGAGCTAAAAATAAAGATACCATACACTACTGCGAAAGATTTCCAAACTACTATCTCACACAAAGTTCAGAAGACAGAGCAAGCTATTGCAGATAGATATTGCTACAAGTCTCACACAAAACACAGAACTTAGAGCAAGCCATTGAAGATATATAAATTGCTAGAGCCTCAAATGAATATCTTAAGAAAATAAAATTTAAGCATAATTTCCTTGTCTTTCATTTCACATTTGGAACATTAAGAAAATGAATAAATGAATACAGATGGATGGGCCCAACAAAAAGTAAGTGAATTCAGATGGTGGACAATGTTTTTCCACTTTCCCGTTGGAAAGTAAATTGTTAAGGATTCAGAGCATTCAGTTCCTATCCCCCCCCCACGTTAAGATCATATATTTTTTTTGAAAGTTAATGCAATGCCCACCTTCCAACAATAGGAATATTTCTTCTCAAAAGTTACTCACATGTCACCATCCAAGATAAAAGAGAAAGCATATTCAGATGTCACTTCTTTCTTTCCAAAAATAAATTATCCTACCAATTTATTCCTTAAAACGCATACAAAAACTTCACAATTACTTTAAAATTATAAATTGTATACGAGAAATTTAAATTAAATTATGTATATTTCACACCATTTAATTGTGATAGTTGAAGATCCTGCCAACACAAAATTTAAATTTTTAGTGTTATCATGGTTAAAAGGCCATCGATCCCAACTGGTAGGTGTATACGCTATGTACAAGTACGAGGGAGATCTATCTTCATATTTTGACCAATTTCTCTTATTAACTATATTTAAAGACTGATTTAAATTGCAATAATCAAATACAACCATGATGGCATTCCTACTTTTTTTAAGGAATTCTAGCTTTTCTGGGTTGGCAGGTGCGGGAGGGGTCATTTTTTCCCAGGGGGGAACATACATAATGATTATGCTTGGGGAATAGGGAAAAAAACAAACAACGGTGCGGAATGGCTCGAATTAATCAAGGGGATGGAAAATGCAAGCACTCTTGGAATAAGAGATTTGATTGTCTTTAGGGGTTCTCTCATGGTCATAAGAGAAGCTCAAAAGCTCACTATGAACTACAAAACTCCCTCCATAAGGTTGCACCATATCTTTAAAACTCTTATCAGTGATTTCAACTCTATCACTCTCCTCCACATTCTTCGAACAAAAATCATCTTGCGGATCAAATGGCGAATAAAGGGGTGAATTTAGAATTTGGTTACATTGTTTGCAATGGGAAAAATACCGACTATTGTTGGGTCCCTTGACCCTTCTAGGATCTCCCCTAGGGAAGTTCCTTCTCCCATCCCTTTCATAAATAACATGAACATTTTTCGCTCCCTCTAATCGTGGCACCTTTCCCGACTCCTGCCTCCTTCTTCCAACTGGATCTCCTTGTTTTTGGCTCCACGCTCACACGCTCCATTGATTTCCTTCACATGGGCTCTTCTCCCATCCTTTCCTAATATCCTACCTCGAACTCCCTCCTCATCCTCCTTCGGCTCTCTGCTAGCATTTTGGTTTACTCTGTAATGGGTGATTCATTTCATGCGCCTTTTCTTGCATCCTCCCTGGGTGTTGGCTCGTCAACCTCAGATTTTGACCTTCCACTTCTGTCCTCATGTCTCCTCTGTAAGAAACTGCTCTCCCTTTCTTAATATCACGAACCTTCTAGCGCTCGTCTGCACTCTCCTCTGCATTCCCTGGTTGGTGATCTCCCCATTCTCAATCTTCTCACCTTGGAAGACTTTAGCCCGGTCTCCTCCTTTTATCACCTTCTAACCAGCTCCAACCCTGTTTCTGCTATCAAAAACTCGCTGGAATCCATGGAAGATCAAATCCGTTTAATTAGGGAAGAAAATGCAGAAATGAAAAGGACTATGTTGAGAATGTACACTCTGATTCAATCCATCAACACCGAAATTATGAACAATAACAATTTGATGAACCTGAGAATCTCTACCATCTCTGATACTGTGGATTATGTGGCCAATAGAATTTCTAATGTTGATACAAAAACTGATGACAACTATGGAAGCATCTCAGAAGTAGAAGGAAAACTCGACAAGCTCAGAGAAGACATTACTCGATGCATTCCAAGATTTCACGACAGCAAAGTATTGGGCATTGGGCATGAACAATCTCTGGAAAGTATTCATGGACCTGCATCTCAGCGTCGCCATTAGCTCATATTCCTTCTTGACCTGGTTTTTACATAGTCCTCTTTACTGTTATGCAAATTTTGGTTTTCTATCCTCTTTTGTAATCACTAGACTAGGAGCAATTTTGGCTATTAGACTTATTAGCAAGATGAATCCTATGATACATGTGGGATTTAGAACATCAGACTACACTATTTCGATATGTTTTGATTTTGTACTTTCATCTTTGGGAAATTTGTAAGAAGATATAGTGACTAGTCATCATAGAACATGGTTTTTTAGAGACACTCTTTATTTGGTAAAGGAAGAACAAGATGTCATGGGCTTAGAATCCCTCTGGATTCAGTCCATTGATATGTCATTATAATTTTCTGTTGCCTCTTTTAATATAAATTCTCCTTAACCATTCTTGTTAAATTTTTTTTGTTGAGAAATCCTAGCTTTAATAATTTTTAATGAAGTACAAATCCTTTAAATATGAGTTTACATGATCGCTCATGATTTGATACTAAAGATTGATTCATAGTACGTGATCATTATGATTACTATGCATGGCTTTGTGCTTATGTACTTCTCTTTAATTTCTATGCTCTTTGAGGAACTTATTGCATGGAAGAGTCCCATTCTATAGCCCAGTAGGGAGATGTGTAACTCCTTCAGTGCTCATTTTGGAGTTGACATGTGTCCTTCTTAAAAGATAATAAAATAATGAATATTATAAAAAATATTAGATTTAAAACATTTAAACTTCACAATTGCACTATAAAAAGAGGTTTGCACCTCGAGAGATTTGGTGCTTGGTAGATCCCCTTTTAAGATGGATCTATGCTAGTTTATATAAAGTTCTCTTGTAAATCTATTTTCCAATAGTAACTTGATTCATATCCTTTTTACCCATTTCTTTCTTTATGGTTTTCAGGTTGACCCAATTTGAAAGTAGATTAATCTTAACTACGCTGGAAGAAAAGAAAAAAATTATTTTGGTCAGCATCTCATTATAATCGTTATAATCAATGCGATACAGAAAATTAGCACGCTCATATAAGGCATCGCAGGTGATTCTAGTTAGTAGACAATGCTGTCTTTTTCTTTTTTGTCGAGTCCATTGTATTACAACACAACAGTGAGGCTGGGTGAGGCTGCGTTGGTGATCAATGGGCAGCTTGAGCTTTAGCACGGTGCAGGGCTATGACTTTATGACCCACCTGTTTCTACTTGTGTGATCCAAAATAACATTGTTTTCTTATTGGCAAAGAATTAGCTGCTTTGCAACTTTTTTTCTTGTTTTAATTTTATCTTATTTTAAAAAAATTGTTTGAAGTTTTTTATTTATATAAATCAATTATAAAAAAATTATTAGAACTTAAATTTTTTAAATATTTTAAACTCATTAAATTGATATTTTCTAAATAAATTATAATAATTAAAATTCATTTTTGAAAATTTAACTTATTTATTAAAATTTATTCATTTTTAGATTTTAACTTAAGGTGTAGGCTAAAGTTTAGATGATTTGCACCAATTATTTAGTGAATTTTCTAGTCAAAATCCAACAAAAATGGTTGAAATGGTAGTTTTAAGTTGTTGGAATTGCATAATTGGGGTGCCTCAGGCGTAATTGAGGGCATTGAATCCATTTTTGCAATCAAAATTGCAATTTCAACAATGAAAATTGCAATTTCAGCAACAAATCGCATTGCCGAATTCCGACAAAACTTGTCATAAAGGTGCAAATCGTCTAGACTTTAGCTTACTCCTTAACTTAATGATGATGGAAGTTAACCTCAACTAAGACCAACTCTGGTGTATTAGACCTTAAGATGATTATTTGGATTGCTGTAAAATTTTAATTCTATGCTAAAAAAACTTAGAAAGAAGCTTTCCTATGTCGCCATAATTTTGACATGTTAGGTGGTTAGGGAGGTTTGTATTGTAGCGAAGATTATGAGATTGTGATCTAATGTGGGTGGGTGCAAGGCATTCTAAGAGAAAGTGACTTTCATCGTCAATGCTCGTAGTCTAAAAAATATGGCAAGGCCCTTCCACCCACGGTGTTTTAGAAATTGTCCAACGCCCTGTTTCACTGTGAAGCTCATGAGAGTTTGATCTTATCTTGGCTATATTAGTTTTCTTCTTCGAATTAGTAAAAACAGAGAGATAATTTTGGTCTTCCAAATTAGAATTAATGACCTCCTTATAGTATCTTAATTTTCGCTTAACCTCTAATTCTTTCTTGCCCCACATTTTCTCTTTAAACTTAGATGTGATAATATATTTAATGTTGTTGATATCTTGTAAAGTGGCATTTTCGTCAATCCCCCAATGTATAACCAAGCCATGACGTCTTTGTACCAACCTCTCTTAAGTCGATGTTGGTCTTGACTGAATTTTGAAGCAATTTTAGGAAGTCTCTTGTCTCCCATACTATTTATCCTATACTTTTACATTAGGTACTTGGTCATAGTGATGCTCTCAATGGGTGTAAGACTCGATTCTAGAAGGAGAATAGGGTAGGGTGTATTACATTTAATTTTGAGGTTGTACATTATGAAACACTTCTAGATTTGTTCAACCATTTCTCCAGGATTCTCTAGAGATGCTGCAGCCCCAAATTTCACAACCGTACAAGTTAACGGGAGTGACGAGAGTTTCAAAAAGAAATTATTTTTACCCCATATCACAAAGTTTGTTGATTTACAATTGTTCTTAAGACCTAAGTTTTACACCCTACATTAATCCTTTTCTCAATGCTATAGTTCTAGTTAGCTTGTGATGAATATCAATTCCAAGATATTTGTAGGAAGACACTTCCTCCAAGTTACTATTGTCACATACAAAGTTAGCACAAGTGACCTTTTTGGACTTGATAATCACAGCTTTTTTTTTTTAGTGTCAACAATCATACCCATATTAGAGCATAAATCCTTAAGAATTCTTTAATTTCTTATCAAGATCAAAGGGGTACCTTGGCATAAGAACGATATCATCAGCATAGAGAAGGAGGATGATGACTATTCTAGCTAAGGTCATTCCAACACAACCTACTTCTTCTAAACAACCTTCTAGCTTATCGATGTATATGTCGAAAAGGGTAGGGGAGAAGGGGAAACATTGCTTAACTCCAATATTGTACAGTTAATCTCTTCCGACCACCCTTTAGTGCTCTTAAATTTTGCAATGACAGTCTCATACAACTTTATCACAACTTTCAATTCTAAAGGAACCTTTATCTCTTCTAACCTATTCCACAAGTTATTTCTAGGCATCGTATCGAAAGCTTTCCTAAAGTCCACAAAGTAGCAAAAGATATTGGATTTACTATTATGACATTCCTCCACAACACTCCTAAGAATAATGAGGTGGTTAGTGGTAGAGTGGTGTCTTCTAAATCCCTCATGACCTTTATCCCGCTTACCTTCAATTCATAGCCATACGTTGATTTTATTTTTTAAAATGATACCGTAAAGCTTGGCTAAGAGAGGGCTGATCATAATGGTCTGATAATTAGAGGGGTTGTTTTTATCACCATTTTTAAACATAGGAATAATGAGGCTCTGATTCCAAGGCTTAAGGAATCCTTGTATGACTGTTAGATTGAAGAGTTTGTGGATGTGAAGAATGAGGGATGGCCCACCAATTTTTAAGATTTATGCTTGGTATCCTTCAATGTCCCTAGCTTTTCCATTTGCAAGACGCTTAACCCCAAATCAATGTCTTCTAAAGAAAAAAAAAAATTCATTTGTAAGGAGGTTTTTGAAAGTTATCATTGACATATGTGGTTTCGTAAATCTTTTTAAGATAGGAATTCCAATCATCCAAAGAAACTTAGTATTATCCTTAGTTTTACTAGTTAGAATTTGCCTCTAGAATTTCTTAGGAGCTACCTTGGAGAGGTGTAAAAGATTTTCCTTCTTTTTATTTATATAGTGCATTTTTTTTCTTTTAATTAGGGATTTGTACCTATTTAGCTTTTCAGTTCTTAGAGACTCATTAGATGCTTCCTTGATGGCTTTTCTTGCATTTTTACAATTTATCATACCAGGGGTTGGTTCTACTATTTTTATTTTTACCCGAAGTTCAATGGAGAAATTGTTAATGGAAGATGAGAGGATCGTAGTAAAGTTATACTAGAGGTCTTCTATATTGTCCGTACTCGATATAGGAGGCAATATGTTTTTAAACCATTTATGAAAAGTTCTTCCTTATTTATTATGAAAATCATATGCTTTTGAAAATGAGAGTTTGCTTCTATGGGATCACTATGCATGAGAAAATTGAGGATAAGAATTAGAGGTTTATGATCTACGTCAGGCTCACGATTGTTTAATATGAAACTCGATTTATCATTCTGTTGTATAAAGCGATACTAGAAATGATATAATCTATCACACTACTACCATGCCCATGAATACAAGTCATATGGCTAGAATTTGGTCACTTCATTAGACCATTACAAATTATAAGATCATGAGCACTACAGAGCTTGCCTAGCTCGGAACCGAACACATTTTTGCCTAGATCTGCATAACTTCTTTTGTATCAACTGTCTAGAGCAAGGTATTTGTCTAACCAAAGAAGATTAGGGTTGGAATAATTGCTTAGAACTAAGAAGAGTAGCTTGGTTACATGAAGTTCAAGCGTTAAAGTTACCCATTAATAAGATATTGTCTTCGCTCCTTAAACTAAAAATATCATTTTCTAAGTCATTGTAAGGACAATTTTTATCTATATTGCTTTTTTTTATAGAAATTAGAATTAATAGAGACAAAATAACATATTGCTATATAATTTTTTTAATATTAATGTTTGAAATCTCTATCCAAATATACTATGTGTAAGGGTCTTTCTTATACAACCTAGAACGGGAGAAGATGCTTTCCCTATTTAAAGTCATTTTTGAGATTTGAATTTCCAATTTAGATTTGAACTTATAATATTTTATTGAGTGTTTTTACATACACTAAAATAATTAAAATTCACTTTTCGATATTTGAATTTATATATTAAAATTTATACATATTTAATATTTTTTGAGATTTGAACTTATGATATGAGATATTTTACATATATTAAAATAAATATAATTCTTTATTAGAGATTTGAAATTATTAAAATTCATCTCTGAAAACCTCGGACTTATATATATTAAAAATCATTTTTGAGATTTGAACTTATGTATTAGAATTCAATTTTTGAAATAAAATTCTTTTTGAGAGGTTTTAACTTATATGTATTAAAAGTCATTTTTGAGAGATTTTAATTTAAGTATTAAGATTCAATTTTTAAGATTTAAACTTGGAATTTAATATTTTTTTATATTTAAACTCAATGTATTAAAATTTATTTTGAGATTTAAATTTATGAAAAGACACACATATTCTTTATTATTAGATTCGATCCACTCTACTCAAATTTAAAATATTCTATATATTAATTATTAGATTAGATTTACTTTAATCAATTTTATAATATTTTTTTATAATATTCTATATATTAATTATTAGATTAGATTTACTTCAATCAATTTTATAATATTTTATATTAAAATGTGATGAGCTTTCCTTTGAAATTTAAATTGATCTTTTAATAATAAATGTTTTATATTAAATTGTGATGATTTTTTCTTTGAAATCTAAATTGGTCTCTCTATATATATTAAAATGTGATGATTTTTTCTCATATCTTTTATATTAAAAACTAAATTGATCTTCTAAATGTGAAAACTAACTAAATTGATATATTAAATATGATATGATAGTTTTCTTTTTAATTGCTAACAATCCATCATCATGTATATCGTGATCTATGCTACTTTTTAATTATAACACCACATTTTGTATGGATTTTTCTATGGACCTTTAACATCAAACTAATGCACCCGAGCAGTTATTTGTATTTCTTTGTTAATTTAAAGGTATTCACTTTGAAATTATTTATATTTTCATTATATGTTTTGATGGAATGAAGACAAATTTGGTTTATCTTCTATTTATGTAACTTGGTATATTCTATTATATTTTCAATTAAATTTGTTAACATAATTTGAATTATTCTGAGTTAGTATGTAATTTATATATAAAAACCGAGTCTTCCATACAACCCTATAAAAATGCTTTTTACATTACTTATAAAAATAATGCAAGATAAATAATTATTTAAAATTTAAAATTATAACACTACATTTTGTAGTGGATGTGATCTCTATATAAAATTTGATATTAATTCAATAATGCAAATAATAATGCTTCTTACATTAATTTATAAAAATAATACAAAAAAGGGGCGATAGGAGCGAGAGGATTATTATTTTCCCTGATGAACATGTGTAAATCAATTATGCCTGGGGGCTTGACCAAGATTCAAATAACCAGGCCAAAACATGGCCATTATGAATGGGTCTCAAAATACTACAAGACAAGGCTAGTCCCAACTTCATAGGCTTAGGGGATTCTCTCCTAAACATCAATCTCTTGCAACTAAGACAAACTCAAAACCATACTCATCAATCCAATATGGATGAAAGAATATGTAATTTGCATGAAAGTGCTGAAGGCAGTGAATGTTATCCCATCTTGCGCAATTAGAATAGCATGGAATATCATCAAGCCAATTGCAGAGTTAGCATAGAACTTGGAGTGGTCACATTTGAACAGAGCATCCAGATTCATTATTCCTCCTTGAATGAAAAACTTGATCATAATATTTATCCCACATCCAGTAACAGTTTGAATAAGGAGGATAAAGGCATGGTATTAAATCCTTGAACACTATTGAAGGATGATCATTATGAAACTAGTCTTGTCTACCACCCATCATCACTCTCTTACATGCCTTGGCACGTGTAGAGCATGCAGATATAATCAGATCTGAGATATGTATGGTGATTGAACTATGATGTAATCATCCCATTTAAGGCTAGTACTTCAGTAGTGACTCTACCTCGTGGAGTTTCTGTAAGCATCAACTATGAAGTGATGGGGATAATCATGGCCTAGGTTGGTGCATTGAATCTGGAATTCCATCATCTTGGTTATATCCATCTTAACCAGCATTGTAACTCTCTTCATCATATTGCGGGTCTTTTTCCTCTTACATCCTCCCTTGATAAGTGATTTCAACTACCTGTGTTCAACGGTTTCATGATGCCTTCGGTGCAACATGGAAGAAGAGGTCTAGAGAAAGACCTCAAGATGTGTTGGAATATTCTCACCATCATTTTTTAGATTTGAATGTCTGCATGCATTTTGTATGCATCCAGTCATCTGCATGCATTGCATGCAAATGCATACATCCAGTCATCATCTTGGTGGTCCTCCCGACACCTAGAGCCTATTTTGAGCTCCCTAGAGCCTTTCTTCATCCCTCAGTATCCCTCCTACCTACTTGGTGCACTCTATTTGACTCTTCTACATGACATGTGTGCCTTTACTCACCTACCACCAGTTATCATTTAGTTAGAGAGCCTCATCTCACCTACCAAGTGTCTGATAGTCAGTTAGAGCATTGATTGAGTAGTTCTTCCACTGATTGCTCATGCTAATTGCTTGTAGCTCCTAGTTAGCTAGTTCTGGAGTGCCACTTGATCTTCTGACATCCTCATGTGCCCTCGTTGGAGTCTCCATCCCCTGATTTGTGCATAGATGGTTCTGTTAGACTCAGTTAGACTCACTTGACTGACTATTACCATTTATGACCGATACTACTGACTGGATGATGTCTCCAATTTTATCCAAGCTAGACTTTGAGCATGATTCGAATGGCCTCCTTGGTTAATTCGAATTCTCTACACATTTATTGAATTATTGTATTCAGTTTTCATAGTGCCAGCTCACAGTTGATGTATGATACTACTATTCTCCATTTTCTGTGTTCATGAGTGATTATTGAGTGCATTCTTCTCTTCTTCTTTGAAACTTTTTGAGAGTTTGTGTGAGGCTTGTTACAGCTGTTAGATCATACTACAGATTATCACATGGTATCAGAGCTTTCAACAGCTATTCAAATTGTAGCCATTGTAGCAGCAGCAGTTGCAACATTTCTTTGAGCAGCTATCTTTCAGTGAGCACCAAAAGCCTCTGATTTTCCACAGCAAATCCTGGTGCTATTACCTTGAATTCACTGGAGCAATCCAGGGAGGTCTAGCTAGGTGTGAAGGACTTAGTCATATGTGCTCAGGTGTCCTAAGGTAGTGTTCATTCGAAGTGTAGAAAATATCCATCAACAAAACTCTTCTTGTTTTGCAGGTTTATTCACCCATTCGAATTCCTCTTCAATTTGACCTTCACTGCTCAGATGGATCTAAAACTCACTCACTCCAACTATGTCGAATGGAAAGCTAAGATGGCTCTCTTCATGAGTTCCAAGAGCTTCACTAGGATACTAAATGGAACTATGGTCAAACCACCAAGTGTAGTAGAGAAATCCAAGTACTTGGATAGGCTTGATGAAGTAGTAGGCTTACTTCTTCTCTCAATTTTTGAAGATATTCACTTCCATGTCATCGATATAACATCTTCAAAAGAGGTTTGGGACAAGCTCGAATCCCTCTTTGGACAGAAAGATGATTTGAAAGATCATAAATTGGAGACTGAACTCATCTCTTTGAGTCTTGAAAGCTTCGAATCCATCAATGCATTCTTAACCAAGTTCAAAAGCTTGATTTCTCAGTTGAAGAGATATGAGATAGTGAAAGAAGACAAAAAATTCATTCTTTCCATTCTCTCCAAATTGGGGCCAAACTTCTCAGTTTTTGTCTCCACATTTCAGTCAGCTAAGATGTCCATTCCAAAATGGAAGTTTCCCTTATTTGATGACTTCATACAATATCTCACACAAGAGGAGGAGAAGTTAACCTCCATGGGAATGATCAAACCAAAGTTGGATTCAACCCTTACAGCTACGGAGGCCAAAAGAGTGAATGCAAAGGGAAAGCAAAATTTTTCTGAAAAGAGAGCGAATGATACAAAGCCAAAATATGTTCCATATCAGTCTGATGGGGCTTCGAACTCAAATAAGAACAAGCAATATCAAAAAGAGAGATCCAAGTGCACATATTGTCATCGAGGATTTCATCTTGAGAGTTCTTGTATGAAGAAGACTATAGACTTGATGGATCAGTTACTTGAGAAAAACAATATCCCTGTACCTGCATGTGAAAGGAAGAAAGATACTGATATTGAACCTTCTAGATCTGAGGACAAAGAAAGATGTCATGCTCTCATAGAAAGTGCATCAACATATTCTTCATTCATCATAGATTCAGGAGCAACAAGACACATGTCTTCCTCCAAAGATCTCTTCTCCAACTTCGAATGCTCAGTTGGCCCTTCCATCATGTTGGGCAATGATTCAGAAGTCTCCTCACAGGGGATTGGAAGAATCATTCTTGACCATGGCTACTTTTCTTATGTGCTTTATGTTCCTTCTCTCACAACAAATTTACTTTCAGTGTGTATCAAATGAATCATATTGGAGAGCCCAAAAGAGTGGTCTTTTCTCCAAGTGAAGTCGAGATACAAAACATGGTCTTAGGTGAAATCATTGCAAAAGGAGTTGCAAATCACAACTCTAAACTGTATGAGTTCTCACACTTCTTACCTCTCTAAAAGCAATCATCTCTCCATACTCATGCCAATGAAGAAAGAATATTGTGGCATGAAATATTTGGGCATCTTAAGTATCAGTACTTGCATAACATGCATTCAAAGGAGATGGTTAATGGGCTGCCCAAGATCAAGTTTGCCAAGGGAAAATGTCATGGTTGTTTGATGGGGAAGCATCCTGAGAAAAAAATTGAGAAGGGGAAGGCTAGGAGAGCCTCTCATCCTCTAGATCTCATCCATAGTGATGTGGTTGGTCCATTTCCAGATCTGTCTCTAAAAAAATCAAGGTATGTGCTCACTTTTATTGATGATTATTCCAGATTCACTTGGGTATATTTCCTTAGATTGAAATGAGAAGTATTTGGATTCTTCAAGTTTTTCAAGTCTTCTGTAGATAAATTTTCAGATAGGAAGATAAAATCCATTCGCACTGACAATGGTGGTGAGTACATAAAGGGTGAGTTTCAAAACTTTTGTTCTGAAGATAGGAGGCACAGTTAATGGCTTCTGCCCAAATACTAGGGTGCAACCCTTTCGACTTTAACATGCAGGTGGCCATTTTTTTCAATGTTCTGTTCTTCCTTTCAGCTACACCATTCTGTTGTGCTGAAGAGGGCATTGAGATGCAACATACTGTTCCCTATACACCACAACAGAATGGTGTAGCTAAAAGGAAGATCAGAACATTGAAAGAAATGGCCACCTACATGCTAAAGTTGAAAGGGTTTCACCCTAGTCTTTGGGAAGAATCCATTAACTATGCCTCCTATCTTCAGAACAAAATTTTTGAAACTCACCTTTATGTACTCACCACCATTGTTAGTGCGAATGGATTTTATCTTCCTATCTGAAAATTTCTCTACAGAAGACTTGGAAAACATGAAGAGTCCAAATACTTTTGATTTCAATCTAAGTAAATATACCCAAGTGAAATATTTGGGCATCAGATCAGATTTTCAGAATGGAAGGTTTCATCCTCCTCACATTACTGATCCATTTTAGATCGATCGATCCTTCTTTGGAAAAGAAGGACACTTGCCTCCTTCTGGAGTGAGTGATTACATGCTACATTAGCACCCTTCAGTCTATTTTGAGGGAGGGATTTCTTCCCATTGGGTTTTCCCTCTTTCCTCACTTATTTTATTTAGATTGATTGTATGGGGTGACCTTTCGTCTCAGTCACCAGGGTCATATTTTTTAGTTTTCAGTTATTACCTCATAGTATAGCTTGAGGGGGGGTGTTGGAATATTGTCACCATCATTTTTCAAATTTGCATGTATGCATGCATTTTGCATGGATCCAGTCATCTGCATGCATTTTCATCCAAATGCATGCATCCAGTCATCATCTTGGTGGTCCTCCCAGCACCTAGAGCCTATTTTCAGCTCCCTAAAGCCTGTCTTCAGCCCCCAGTAGCCCTCCTACCTACCTAATGCGCCCTATTTGACTCTTCTGCATGACATGTGCACCTTTGCTCACCTACCACCAGTTATCATTCAGTTAGAGCACCTCATCTCACCAACTAGGTGTTTGACAGCTAGTTAGAGCATTGATTGAGAAGTTCTTCCACTGATTGCTCATGCTAACTGCCTGTAGCTCCTAGTTAGCTAGTTCTGGAGTGCCACTTGATCTTCTGATAGCCTCATGTGCCCTCCTTGGAGTCTCCATCCCCTGATTTGTGCCTAGATGGTTATGTTAGACTCAGTTAGACTCACTTGACTGACTATTACCATTTATGACTGATACTACTGACTAGATGATGTCTCCAATGTTATCCAAGCTAGACTTTGAGCATGATTCGAATGACCTCCTTGGTTAATTCAAATTCTCTACATAGTTATTGAATTATTGTATTTAGTTTTCATAGTGCCAGCTCACAGTTGATGTATGATACCGCTATTCTCCATTTTCTGTGTTCATGAGTGATTATTGAGTGCATTCTTCTCTTCTTCTTTGCAACTTCTTGAGAGTTTGTGTGAGGCTTGTTACAATTGTTAGATCCTACTGTAGATTACCACAAGATGGAAGTGGATGAAATCAATGAACTATTGAATCAAATGTGAATCTTCTATGAGCAAGTGTTCTCCTTTGTTCTCTCTCTCAAGCATATATCCCTATTAACAATTGAAAAATTATCCCTTATGGATGAAAGGGTTTCTCTTCAGGAGCAGAATAAGGATGCCCTCATGCAAAATTTGACTCAAATTGTGGAGAATGCAGAAGGGAGGGGCTTTGAGAGGGCGAAAACAAATGTGGTCCATGAACCAAATAATGAACCAAGAGTAGTTGATGATGAGTTAGCTCTTGGTTTATTGATCTACTCAGACTACTTCACATAAGAAATATCATGGTAATAAGTGTTAAAGTTACACCATCATGAGTCATTCTCGAAGTCAATCTTGTGTGTCAAGATTGAGCCTCGTGTGTCGAGGTAGTGCCTTATAGGAGCCTGAGTTGGACTCAGGAAACTTGGAGTAGAATCTTGAGTTGGAATCAAGAATGACTAAGCCTCATGCGTTGAGGTAAGTGCTTTGTATGTCAAAGTGATGGTGTTGTATAATCTTGTTTGTCAAGACTAAGGTCTTGTGTGTCAAGATGGATCCTCATGTGTTGAGGTAATTATTTGCTTGTCAAAGCATGAATGTTGTGTGACATACTACTAACCATGGTCTTAGATATGGACATGAGATGGATAAGCTATTAAGTCTCCTCTAGATACTAGCCACCTCTATATTGAATTGCTTTAGTATATGACCACTTGATAAAAAAATAGAGCAAGATGATCACATCATTGGAAAAATATCGTTAGTATATTTGATATGATAAATAATTAATTTGGAACTAGTGGACCATGCAAATGCTAAGTTAAGAGAGAACTTGAATTTGTTGACTTCAGTGATCAATGTGAAAAAAGATTTATCTATGTATTAACAAGAAAGACTTAATTTATCAAGTGTGCTAAAAGAGTTTTGTTAACACTTTAGTAAAAGAGTTAATTCAAGTGTTAACAAGAAATACTTTAGTAAAAATATTTAACTAAAGTGTTAACAAAGAAGATATAGTTAACTAAGTGTTTTGCATGACGACACTTGAGTCAAACTAAAATATGACACTTGAGTTGTGACACTTGAGTTGTGACACTTGAGTTACGACACTTGCATGACGACACTTAAGTTAGCCACCTAACTAAGTGGTCTAGCATCCGGTTGAAAGGTGAGTTCATCCTAAAGTAAGAAGTCAGAGTTAAAGCCAATGCATGAGAAGTATGGCACACTTTTCCATACAGGATTGATGAAACCAATGTAAGAACGAATTCTCTTGAAGCCAATTTGTGCATGTGATCAAAATTAGAAAATTGGTCTTGTGCATTCTATCATTCTGAGTTCACTCTCTTGCATCTATCTCTCTTTCTTTGTAATTGCACCAGGGGTGCTTGATATTTCTCTCTGATATTGAACTAGTGGTCCTTGATGTAATATGCTCATTGTGAAGCAAACATTCTTTGTTATATATCAATATACTAAGGAATATTTTGCTGGGTTTTCTCCCTCATGTTATAGAGGGTTTTCCCAGGGTAAATTTGTGTGTCGATTGTGAATGTTTATGCTTATGATTATTCATTATTTTCAAGTACTATTTCAATTCCAAAATTAAAGATAAAAAATTAACATGGTATCATAACTCAGGGCGTGAAAGAGCTAAGTTCAACAATCAAGATTGAGCCTACGTTTATCCTGGGTGAGCACAGTGCTTGAAGAATAATGGCTTCAATATCAGTAATACCATTCTTTTGTTTGTGCAGAGATTAAACTCATTCACGGAGATTACGTACCAATGTTTTTGCAATACCAATTTGAAGGAAGTTCGAACTTCAATACTTGGAAGTATAGGATTCTGAATATCCTGGAAGAGCATGATTTGGATGGATATGTATCCAGTGTTGTTGAATATCCTACCTCTAATGCAGGGTGCAGTACTTTCAAGAAGAATCAAGCCAAAGCAAAGAGAATCATTTATGACTTTTTCGAAGACAATTTGATGCCAGTGATTACTCCATTGAAGATCGCAAAGGAATGCTTTGATGCTTTGACCAATCTTTATGACAATAAGACTCCTAGTCATAAGAGAGCATTGAAGAAGAAACTTTGTAATTTGAATATGGAGAAGGACAAAGTTGTTGCTTCTTTCTTCACAGATATCTCTCAAGTAAGAGATCAAATCATGAGCATTGGTGTAACTATTGATGATGATGATCTCATACGGACTGTTGTCAATGGCCTCTCATCTTCATGGGAGACATTTTTGGCCGTAGTAAATGTTCAATAATTTCAACCAAAATTTGAAATTATGTGGCATGATTGCCTACAAGAGGAAGGGTGAATTCAAAGAAAATATGCTTCCTCCAAATAAGAGAACCTTTCTCTTATGACACAGATGAAGAGAGGAAATACATATTTTTCTCAGAAGAAGTTTCCTTGTCAAAAGGAAAAAGAATTCAACAAGAACTTTGATAATTCTAAAGTTAAATGATTTAATTAAAATAAGAAGGTTCACTTTGCAAGAGACTATTGTGCAAAGAAAAGAGGAAATTTCGGTATATTTCATGGTTCTACTGCTATAGAAGATGAACCTACAAGAAAGAATTCTTCCAATGATCAGGAGACAAGGAAGGAGTAATATCTTGCCTCAACCCTATCTGGATCCTTTACCACTAGTGCTAAGACATGGCTGGTGGATAGTGGCACCTCCAAACACATGATTGGATATATGAGTGCTATCACAGATCTGCAGGAAAATAAGTTCTCCTATTAGGTGGAGATTGGAGATAATACCACCTATTCAATCCAAGGAGTTGGATCGACTTCTTTTCAGTTTGATTTAGGATATTTACTGCATGTTGATGAGATTATGTTTGTTCCAAGACTAAAGAAGAACCTCATGTCTATTTTAGTTCTAGAAGATAAAGGATTCAGAGTAATATTTATGGACAATAAAGCATGGCCTAAGAATGCATAATTGAACTCTACATCTGTAATTGGAGTTAAAGAGGGAGGTCTATACAAAGTTCTTGGAAATCTCATTCAAGACATGATCCATGACACAGTCACTCCTTGTGAACTGTGGCATAAGATGATTGGTCATCTCCATTTCAAAGCGCTAACTCCTCGCAGAAGATGGTAAAAGGAATGCTTTTGTTTCAATCTGAACACAATGGTGTTTGTAGAGGTTTTGCTCTTGGTAAGAACACCAAGAAGAGTTTTCTAAGCAATACCAAAAGATCCAAAGGTATCCTAGAATTGATACATTTCGAACTATGTGTTCCTATGTCAGCACTATCCTTGAGTGGTTATTTATACTATGTGCTTTTCATAGATGACTTCTCTCGCAAGTATTGGAACTATTTTATGAAGGTAAAGATTGAAAATTTCAACAAGTTTCACTATAAGGAAAAGGCCCTTTAGAGGAGGTTATAGCGTATACTCCTCCCAAAAGAGCCCAAATATCCGTTTCTAGCGGAGATTAGTAGCAGAGGAAAGCGGCTAGAGGTTTTAGTAGAAGTTTTTATTTCGGTGCGTTTATTACCTAATCACACCAGTGCGTTTAGAACCTAATCACACCAGTGCATCCTAATTTGTCACACCGCAACCATAAAACATCATTATGAAAACAAAATAATTTCCAAATAACCATAGCGGTGTGCTCCATCACATACAACCTCACCGGTGCGTTTAATAGAAACCACTACACTGCATTACTCTTTTATTTAAAAAATAAAATATTTAAGTAAAAAACTAAACTCGACGCGTCCATTAACGATAACCGCACTGGTGCATCTTAGCAAACCTAATGCACCAAACATTATTTTATGAAACATAATAATATATTTTCTTAAAAAAAATCTCTAAAGTCTAACAATGGTGCATTCGTTGTTACACGCCCCAGTGCATTTTGAATACCATAACACACTGTCATTCCATTTATTGAAAATAAAAAAATGTAATTTTATAATCGACAAAATATTTTAAAACCATTCCCGGTGTGCTAAAGACTATAGATGCCCCGGTGCAGGATCATAAACCAAACGCACTAGAAAGTATTTTATTAAAAATAAAAATATTTTGTTATTTTATTAATTTTTTTTTTAACATCAGCTCATTCCAGTTCTCTCGACTGTGGAAAGCACTGATGCATCCTTATGTCAAGCACCAGTATAGGGTTTAATCAAAAAATTACTGCGGCCGAAAACTTAGTTTTACCCACTTCAGTGTGTCTGAGCCCCTCTGCACCGGTGCTTCCCTTCACACACCGGGACGCCATGACATCTGTGGTCCATGCAGACGCATCCTTTTCTTCTATTGGGTGTTGCAGTTCGTTTGAATTTTTCCAAACCATTTTGGAAAAATTCAAAATTCTCATACATCGCCAATATGCCTCCCCGATGTGTCGTTTAATAGGTAAAATTTTTCTTAGTTCACAATTTATTTTTTTAGCGGTTTATTTTTTAAAATTCAAATTTAAATGCACCTATTTAAAAAAAAATTAAAAAAATCTGTGTGGTGCATTCGAGTCGTTTGGATCACACCACCGATATGGTGCACCCTATAAAATTTTATAGGGCACACCGTGAGCAGTGCGAGCTGAACGAATCGAATGTAGCGCTCCACATGCAAAAAAAAAAATCAAACCCACAAATGGTCACCGGTGCATTACACATTTAAGAGCACCAGCATTCTGGTGCCCTTAAGTGTAATACACACCAGTAATCATACAATCTAAAAATAATAATAATTGTGTAAACGATGTGCTTATGTCACTCATGTGCACCGGATATCAGTGCAATGACGTGGCATAAGCACACTTTTGATACACCTCATAAAACATAAAATTCTCATAGACATCGGTGCATTTAGTACAATCAAGGTTATCAAAATCCTGGTGCTTGTTATTGTCTGTCCCACCGGTATTGGTACATTAAAAAATCATAATCATTTATATGGTGTGCTTATGTCACGTCAGAGAACCATTTTTCAGTGCAATGACGTGTATTAAGCAAACCATTCTCGCATTTAAAAAAAAAAAATCATAAACACCTATGCTTTTTAAAAGGATTGAAATCCTTACCTGTGCATTATAAATTAACGAGCATTGAATTTTCGATGCTATTAACTTTAGTAAACACACCGGTATTTATATATTAAAAGATGTAATAGTTTATATGGTGCACTTATGTCACATCATCGCACCAGTATCGGTGCAATTACTTGAGAACACAACTAATGGTGCTCTTATGTCACATCAAGGCACTGGTGTACGGTGCGCTGACATGACATAGGTACACCGTGAATATATTTCAAATAAATTATTTATTTTTAAATTTGTTGTGTTTGAATAACGATGAGATAATAAGACTTAGGTGCACCATCCAATTCATTTTTTTTTTTGATATATAAGCAGCGGTGCGGAATAAATATTGTAGTGCCCCGTTGTTTGGTGCCATCAATATATAAGCTCACCGCTAGCGGTGATTTTCTAATATTTATGGTGCACCGGTTTTATTTTTTTGGAAAAATTTTAATATTTGATTTTAGTAGATATAATATTGTTATAATTATTTTATATGTATTCTTATGAGACTGTTTTATATTATATGTGAAACAAAGAAGTGATCACCATGAGGTTCAGCAATAGCATGAGGCACAGGTAGATTGGTATAACTTCCATAGAGAGTGGGAGGCCAGGGAGAGGGAGAGATATTTATACCCTCATCGCATTATGCCTTAGACGAGACACCTCTTGAGAGTGGTTGGACTCCTCAAGTTCTATGAGGAGGTGACATCACTCAACGGGAACAATACGTTCCTAACCCAATTGATCGCATGCTGGGATCATCATAGGCAGGCCTTTCGAGTTGGTCCCAATGAGTGGTTCCAACTTACTGAGGAGGATATTTAATTTATCACCAGACTCTCTAGGAGAGGTGAGGACCTTCCTTAGTTCCCTGAGGTTCCAACTAGAGCTATAGCAGCAACTCAATTGGTATATGTTCAGAGATATGTTGATCACCACATCCTCAATCCTTCTTAGTTTCAGGTCAACGATGGGAATCTTTCCATTGCTAATTTTGTTAGAGAGGATGTGAGGTGCCTCTCTTTGTTGGTGAAAACCATCGCGCATTACATAACTAATGGGAAGCGCTAGGATAGGCCGACAATTCATCTATATATAGAATGGTGAACACAAGAAGGAACGGGTGGCCCTTCCTGCATTGTAAGATTGTTAGGAATATTAAACACAAGGATCAAGTGCCCCTTCTTATATTCTCCAAATATCAAGAATATCATGGAGAGAAAGGATTAGTCTCCCCTTCGTTTATTAGAGAATCGGTAAAACTATTGAATGTATGAATGGTAATCCCACAATTCACCTATACACAGAATGGTGAACACAAGAAGGAATGATCGACCCTTCCTATATTATAGAACTATTAGGAAAATAAAACACAAGAAGGATTGAGTGGCCCTTCTTATATTCTCCAAATATCAAGAATATCATGGAGAAAAAAGGTTGGGCTATCTCTATTGTGATCACTATTCTAGTTATCTCTATGATACAAGAAGGGTCAATTTCCCCTTCATGTACTAGAGAAATATCAAGAATAGTGAATACCAGACGGAACAACCGACCCTTCCAGTACCTTTGTATATATAACGAGAATAGTGAACACAAGATGGGGAGGCCAACCCTTCCTTACTAATAGAAAGATAAAGAATAGTGAAATCAAGAATAGTCAGCTGCCCCATCATTTTATAATATAAATAATCAAAATTTTGAACCTACGATAGGTCTTCCCACCCTTCTAGTATTGTATATATATAGAGAATAGTGAACACAAGAAGGAACGGTTGTCCATTCATGTATTAATTAAATATCAATAATAGTAAAAACAAGTGTCATACACCCCTTCCATTACGATAGAAATATAAATAATATTAAACATAGGAAGGCTCATATGACCCTTCCTATGATAGAAAAGTGATATACTGAACATAGGAAGGGTCGGCCAACCCTTATTTATTTGTATATATATCGATAATAGTGTACACTGGAAGGAACATTTGTCCATTCGTCTATTATGGAAATATAAAGAAAATTGAACCACACAAGTGTCTGCAGCCCCTTCCATTAAGATATAAATAAAAAGAATATTGAACATACGATGTGGAGGAAGACCCTTCTTATATTTTAGATATATCGACCGCAAATTACAGTACCGAGGATGGGGCAGACGCCCCTTCTAGCACCAATGTATATATAATGAGAATCGTGAACACAAGAAATACGAATATATATGAATACTATTGAACAGAGGAAGGGTTGACCGCCCCTTTTTGTAATATTGAAATATGAAGACTATTACACATATGAAGGGTCAGCCGACCCTTCCTGTTTTGTACATATATCAAGATTAGTGGACCTAGGAAGGAACATATGTCCCTTCATGTATTATAAAACTATAATATTTTTCTCTGTCACGGACATACTCCCTTGGTGTCGGCTCCAACAAAGAGTATATTACCTTGTCTCATTGAGATTAGCTTCTTGGAAAACATCTACACATGAATTTGTTTTGAAGGATCTATATAGTTAACTTTGACATAAGTAGCTTTGATAAAGGAACGATCACTTCTTCTTGCATTGATCTATTTTCGACAAACCACAATAAAGATCCATTTAAATGGTAAGGAGTAGAACTTGATTAAAATGTGACTTCTCATAATATCCTTCAGATCGGTTTCTTTCTAGTACAAATACCAAATTAAAATGATAGTTAAGATGAAATAATGATCGATCCTTCTATGATCAATTCCTTCTCAAATGACTATATCCAATGTACATTCGATATCTCATCGATAATCCTAGCAAATTTGTTCTTAATCAATCAATTTATTTTAGAAAGGAGCGATCGTTCCTTCTCCATCGATCATTTGCTTGAACATTTGCAAGTATACATATAATATATAAACCCTAATTGATAATTATAAACATTGTACGAATTCTTATATTAACTACAAAATATTTATTGTTCTGCAGATAAAATATGTCTGTGTTGTTGAGCCTTAGTCAATACTAGGAAATCACGTTTCTTGATTTATTAAAAGATCACAAACTTGGTTTATTCGAGCATGGATGGTATGTTGAGATGAATGAGCTAGATAATTTGTACTCAGATTTATATCTATTCTTCTTGGATGAGGTAGGATTAACGGATCGAGCTGGAATATTGACATATGTAGATCCCATTTCAGATGATTTATTACGTGTTCAAATTGAAGTGATTGAGGGAGGTCGGTGTTTCCTTCTACATAATGATCTTAAGGTTTGTAATTTTCGACCAGATCTAATGAAAAGTGGTCCTGATTCAGATTTGGTTTACTGTACGAAGCAAGGGTGGGTTTCTCCCTCGTATGATGATTGCAATTGGTCCGGAAAAAATACCGCATCATCTTTGAAGAAGGGAATTTTGTCAGTATGGAAGAAAATAATGCTGGCCACGAAAACCTCATCTGTATTGCATTACATGAATATTGAAAAAAAATGACAAATATTGGGCATGAAACAATTCTAATTTACCTTAGAAGGTCATTTCTCAACCATATTGAAAAATATGTCACCAAATATTCCTTCAAAGCACTCAAAACAAGTCCTTCTAAAGCGGTGCTGCAGAAAGCGACTAAGAGCTTCGAAATCTCAAAATAAGTTCAACAAGAATAGATCAAATACTTTTTGTTCAATGAGAAAGTTTTTTCTATTGATGTAACAAGATGTTTTATTTCACCTTTGCGTTCGCAATATTGAAAAGTTGATGACAATGTCATGGCAAAGATGGTTTTATACCTGGTCTCAACTTTTACAACAACATTGAGAGATGCTATTCTATTTCCTTTCGATAAGGAGAGCAAGGAGGGATTTCTTCCTAGAAATGAAGAGGAAATTAGTTTTCCTTCAATAAATTTATATATATTGGATGGACAACATACTATTTCAGCACATAAAAAAATCATTGAAACTGATAAATATCAAGCAGTCCATTCAAGGTATCGTCATCGAACAACTTGTCTTCTACATAAAGATGTTCCTCAAAATGTTATCGGCAAATTATGCGAACAACAAAATTGATCAAACAAGGAATTTGTAGAACCTCCCTTCATTTCTCAAGTTGTAAAAGTAAGGGAGAAAGGGATATCCCGCAGTAGGACATCCCTCCTAGCAAAGGGAAATGCTTCCAGCGATGATTGGCAGGTATAAAGTTTTTCTTCTTAGCAATCAAAGTCCGTAAATTGATGCCCGTGATTTGAAATTACTAAATTAAATATTATCTTTAATTTTATATGTTTGTGGGTTTTCCAAGGTGAATGTATGGATATATTTGTTTTTCAAACAAAGGACAACCTTAAAGATAAGTTGGATCCTGTTTTGACATCTGATCGACTATGGAAGAAATGGATGTCTGTATTCTAGCTTTAAAGAAGTGGTTCCTTGCCATGCTCACCCAAGAGCATCAACTAGGTTGATTCTGTTCAAAATAAAATAAATAATCATGGATCTATTTTTTTTAAACCATTGCATGATCTTGATGAAGAGGAATTTACCGTTGTGGCGAACAATATAATCAAAGGACTAGTTTGTTGAGCACATCAGTCGACAAAAATTTCTGCGCAGAGACTTTGACTCAATATTGCAAGCGGATCAAGGATGAGAGGTCAACCATGCATTCGATTTGTGAATATTTCAAATTTCATGATGTTCATACTTATCATTCATAGGGAATCACTGACGATAATTTCGTTGATATCTATAAAATTGCTCGAAATCATCTCCAGCAATTGTGCCATATTTTATGCTCTGATAAGCAAGCAAAATCTCCTGGAAAAAAAAGAAAGAAATAAGAAGAGGATAATGGTAAAAAATTACCAAAGGATGCTGAGAAAATATTGAACATATATATCAATAAAGAGACGATGGGTATGTCCATTGACTCCGTCAAAGATAATTCACAATTTTCTTGTCTATGTTGTTATCCTGCATATTTAGTCAGGACACTAAGATCCATTGCATTTTTTGGTGCTGCAATCAGCTGTGAACTTGTTATTGTTGATATGTGTAATTGTGTTAGTGCCTGGATGAAAGAAGATATGCTTGCATTGTTGTACTACCTAAAAGCAATTGAAGCTGCTTGTACTTGTAATGTTTTAGCTAATATGGAAAACTTATGTATGGTTTCTAAAGATTTCACACATTTCAATAATAAATAAATAAAGTGGTAACATGGAATCCTACCAAGGGAGTTTATAGATATTTATCAAAGGAATTATTTATAGGATTCTATGTTATGCAATATTGGAGAATTGTATTGGATGAGGATAATTTGTCTACTTTTCAAATGGATATGGATTGGAAGGACGTGAACCTATCAATGATTGATTTACCTTTGTCCAAGGTTCCCAATGATAGTTTGAGAAGCCATGTTTTTGAAAAAGAAAGGACACAGGATATTTGGGATCACATGGTTTCCAGACTGGTCTCTTCTCAAGGTACAGTTATTTCATTGTATGCAGGAGGTAGAGTTCTTTGTTCGTTAATCATGGCGCTAGATTGAATAATTATTTCTTTTGTAGAGACAGTCCATCAAGAGATTGTTATGAACAATTTCTATCATGAATTGGATATAAAACAAGTTATTTGTATTAAAATTTTCATATGTATTATTTCATTACATTTTAATTTTTTTTGGTCGGTTATGTTCAATAACTTCTTGAAATTCCTTTTCTACTAAAGATTTAAATAAAGAGCACACTCAGATATCGTCCAATAATATTATAATATCTGATGAAGAGAATGAATGTGATGGGGAATCCACAAAGACCTACCGAACTGGTGGACATGATGTACAAGATGGACAAGAAGGTAAAAAATTATTTTCAGAGATCTTGGTTAAATTATCTAAATTATGAATGAGGGTAGTGACCTTGAATACTTGCAAAAAGTTATAAGAAATGCATACCTGCAAATTTACAGGTCAATATGATTGGATTGTTTTTGAACATGTCGATCATCCACAACGGGAGTTGGGATCGAGGATGCCCATCAATATTATCCAACCAAGCACATTCGATATGAGAGTCTTGGATAATAATGATCCAGGCGAGGACTTGGTGGAAAAATGCGGTAGCTCCAACAATGTTACTCACCACTCAAATGTTGTCCAATCATTGACAGGTAAGAGACAAAGATTATTTTCTACCTAATTTGGTAAAAAAAATATTTCGGAATATATTATGACAAGAAATATTTATGTGTAGATCCCCATATAAAAATTTTATTGATATTAGAAATGGAAGGTTTTCTATTTCGCAAGAAATTCACAGAAAATGCCTCCAAAAAAGAAAAAAAGGGGAATCGAAAAAGTACTTATGGAGACAAAAAAGAAAAAGAGGGGGATGAAAGTGTTGTTATTGAATTTGAATTTAAACACAAAGAAACTTCATATGAATCATAAACAAATGCAATAAAATTTTTGTGATTATGTCTTTCCAAATTCGATGTTGGGATTTGGTCATCTAAATGTGATGTCAATGAGGGGAAGTCATTGTTTACAATTTTTTTTAGGACAAGTAAAAAAGAAAAAGAATTTGGGGACCGAATTGTTTTTTATGGTTTCGAGAGAGATGCACCAAAGATAAAGAAGGAAAGGCACAAAAAAATATGGAGAAAATGTGGGAGGATTTCCCAATGAAATCTTTGAAAAGTAACGCATCAATGATGGTTTTGGAGGGTGTTGCTGTGAAAGCACATCCATCTGAAAACTATGTTTTGAGTAATCCCTTTACTACATCATCCGCTAGGACAGATAGTGAATTGGTACATCGAATTTGGCAGGGCTTTAGTAAAATACATGAATCAACTGATATCGGTACCTTCATTTCCTCCTTCTAGCTGACTAACAACCATTAAATGTAACCTATCATTGCCTCTTTCAAGAGTGGAAAATGTTAGATGTAACCTATGGATATTTTAAATTATTTAATGTGTTTTCTGTTTTTTCCGGTTGCATTTTTATTTTCATCTGAATCTAACGTATTATTAGTTCAATGTGATGCTTTTATTAAATCATTTGAATCTGAGAAATTTTGGGTGATGTTTATATTAATCTTTGGAATTCAAAATCTTCATTTACACCTACATGTTTGTGATCATTAACTTGATGAACGAAGTGTCGTTGTTCTAGTTATATATATAGTCACGGTTTTTGTAAGTAGTCCGGATATCACCGCAAAATAAACTATTGGTCTTGGGAGTAGAGGGATTGATCTTTGGAGTTCGGATGTCATCCAATAGAGAAGAATTTTCCAAACAACCTCATTTGATCCATAATCGCTATCATTATTATGTGTGGATATTTAGCCCTGATATTATCAATGTTGGGAGAGAACATTTTGACATTGCTCTGTAATTTTCCTCACTCGACAACATGGAAATTAAACAATTCCTTGGTAGATTTGAATGGTTGAAGAATGAGGACTTTGCATTTATTTGGGGTCGAGAGCAATGTAAACATAGTACGATTTATAATTCCTCAATTTCTGCATATTATAATGTTGGTGAAGTACTGCACATATACAAAAAGTCGTTCAAGGATGTACTTATCCAATATGGAGATATATATAAAAAATAAAAGATGTTTTTTATAGATGAAGGACAATATCATTCATAAGATAATAGCAAGAAAAAATGCTATAAAATTCCAACTACTTGGACATTTGACGGTTCACAAGAGAGAGAAATAACAATAAAAACAATGTTGTGTTCTATGTTGAATTATCTCGGACCTCATTAAAAAATGGGGCGTTGGTTAAAAAAATTCAACTTCATATGACCGTCATATTATATAGACAACAATTCATTTAGTGATTTGTATATTTTGACAACTTCGACAAATTGATGTAAACAAAATTTGTATATTAATCTTGGACAATTCTCATATTATTTATGGACATCATATCATGTATTTGGTGATGTGTTTCAAAAATTGCAGATCATGCAAGCAATATACTTGGAAACATTGAAACACACTATTTTATTCATATGGTTGTGTGTGTTGTTTTTTGTTTGCAGATACTAGAAAATTTGTTACTGGTAAACCATTGATTATTTTCGATTTCAATGGAGTTTTGTTACACGCAATTCATAAAGAAAAGAAATTCAGATTGCCACGAACACCGGATATCGAATCAATCACAAAGTATTATTTTATATGTCTGGGATTAAGGGAATTTTTTGAAAAATGATTTATTATATTTGAAGTTGGTGTATGGACATCCGCACAACAAGAAAACGTTGATGAGTTTTTGCCAACATTATTAGAAAGAACAGGATTGAAAAGGGAACACTTTAGAGTAATTTTAATACAAGATGATTGTTCTCAACATAGACAGAGAGGGTTATCATGGTGATGGGAATCCTTATGTATTTCTCAAACCTTTAAACAAATTTTGAGACATTTTGATCCATGGTTACGATGCTACAAATACAGTGATTGTAGATGACTCGAAAGACAAATATTTTGTAACCATGAAGCGAACTATATTATAACAAAAGCTTATATTTGCCAAGATGTCAATGACACATTCTTTTTAGATCGATTATGGCCTTGCTTGCTACACTAGAATGGTGTGAGTGATGTGAGGCCAATTGTAAAAAAAATGGAAGTATTTTGTTAAATAATACACTTGGATGTGTGTTTGTACTATGTTCAACTGCACTATGATTATAATACTTGTAAATCGTTGAGTTTGTTTTTTGAAAGCACAAAATCAGAGCTTGAAAGTGCCAAAATCGGTTTTCAAAATCGCAAATTTAAGTATTGGAATGTCAAAATCAGCCTTCCAAAATGGCAAAATCGGGTTCTAAAAGTTCCATTATCATATTTATCATATCAGAAAAGTGCAAAAACCAGTTTCAAAAGTGGCAATATCAAAAGCAAAAGTACACTTTTGGAACCTGTAATTGGCATCTTTGGAACCACATATTGCACTTTAGAAACCTTGATTTTGGGGTTCAGAAAGGTCGTTTTTTTATCAATATTCAAAGTGAATTGGACTAGAATATGTCCAAGTTTAATGAAATAGGCATTTTAACAAACTTGGTAGCTTAACAAAATCCCTCAAACAAATAGAGTTCCAACCACAAGCAACAGTTCTTGTTACTAAACCAGCTGGATTGAAACAACAATTAACAAGGCAACAATAAAAAGTGCAACATTTATAGCCATAGTGGAGACTTGAGAATTAGTCAAGAAATTCACATTTAAAATAATTTTTTTCTTTATGTTTAGGTAGGAGCAAAATGGAAGAGAGTTGTAGAGTTGGATAATGAAAATCATACCAAGTTATTTTTGCCAAAAATATTGGAGGCAAATATCTAGCCATGGGGTTAGGTTAAATGAATCTAAGGTGTAGTAGGAAAAAATATGGATATGACAGTCTAAGGTGGGGTAGGAAAATAAATTATTTTTGCTGGAATCTCATTAATTGGTGGCTATTTATAGGGATCAGAGTGTTGGTATATTTTATATTCCTTGGAAGGTAATAATGTCTTTGTATTATGTCAGAAGATATCCACAATCTTATGTAAAAGAGTAATACGTTTATCCCATATTCATTATGGTAAAATATACTCTTGATATTCATTATTATATAAAGAGATGTTATTATGGAGAATTATATTATCCCACATGTAATATGTGAGAGTAATTCCTCCTCATCTCTTGGTATATAATAGAGTCAAGGGAGTCTTTCTCATTCATTCATTCGTGAATCATTCATCCATTGTGGATCATATTGTATTGGGGTTATTGGCATTTCTCTCTTGTAAGCTTGAGGGAGATATTCTGGAGATAATAAAAGACTACCTTCCCGTGGACATAGCCCGTGAAACACGTATATCTGGTTTACTCTTTTCTCTTGTTCTCTTTTTGTACTTATTGTTGATATGTTATTGTTTTGCATAGATAGGTCAGCTAGTTTAGTTAGATCCATATCTCTGACACAAAGCTAGGAGTAATTTCTTATTTATCTTCAATGCTTAACCATGGATAAGTGTTGATTAAACCCTTAATAAATATAACTCATTTTCCCATATCATGAAATATTTTCCCTTCAGTACCATTGTTACAGTGAATATTAAAAAAGCATATCGTTGGTGACAATTAAAACAAACCCAAAAGGCATCTATATATTTCTGACAGTTTTATATTTTTGTTCTTTTCCCACCAAGATATAAGCAACTCTCGATGACTGTCAAACAAGACAAATGTATGTCAAGGTGATTGTTCCATGCTACTTATGATGTTCAGTAGCAACATAAGAGTGATTCTATTCTTTCATTTATGTTTTTGCTTTGGTTTGGTCTAGTATTTTCCATGATATCAACTTCCAACAATGATTTTGGACAAATCTAGTTGTTTCTCAAGTGATAAAGATATTATATTCAGAATTCATTAAGAGGCAGGTCACCGAATTGACAATTTTTATTGCTACCAACAATGGAATTTTTTTCCACGAGCTTGGATTTTAACTACCACTAGTGGAATTTTTGGTAGAGAAGAGTAATTATGTAGCAATGTTTCATCCCTTTGTTGGAATCCAACAATTGAGGAAGTTGAGTTTGTACTTATCCAAAGCTATGATGTTCTAGTTTTGAAATATCTAGATCAGTTTAGAAAGGGGGAAAATATCTTGGACAAAGTTTCAACATGAATAAAAGTTGAATTATGGTGGAACTCTAACTATTCCTGAAAATTTGTTGGATTCAACTTTTATTATTGCAAATAAGATACATTTTCCACATAATTAGCTTACTCTTTTTACCACTAGCTAGCAAACGAACCATTCCTATATCATTGGTTCTTAACCAGAAAGTTTATCAAAAAAATATACATCGAACAGAGCACAAACACTCATAAATATTATTTTATTAGGTTAGAGGCAAAATAACAATAATAATAATAAATTATTGATATAAAGTGACTATACAAATCGATAATGAGATCTCTTTACACGGTGCTTAAGAGATAGGGTCAAAATTGAAATGACATGACCTTATAGGTTTTAATCAATAATAATTATATATCATATAATTAAGCTTTACAGTGTATATTAAATTAGCTAAATAACAATTGCTCGACGGTTTTTCAAACAGGTGTACGCCTTCAGCTACTGGTCTTATGGGTAAGCTGCAATCAAATGACCCTTTTTTTTATCATTCATTGAATGATTTGGACATCAAATTTATAAATGCCTTGGAACTCAACAATGGAAATAATGGTAATTATTTGAGTCGTTTGTATCCAAAACTGTCTTCTGCATCTGAGTCTGAAACGGATCCTGTTGTCTTGTCTGATTTGCCTCCCACCATTGTTTCCCCCATTCCCATCGGTACTTCTCCCTTGGAGACCTCGTCCATCATTCCACTCTTTCCTGTGACGTCGGCCCATACAAACAGTCCTACGGTTATCCTCTCCTCGGAATGTGAGGAGTCTCTGCCCGTTTTGGAGCCTCATAAGGAAGTGCTCTTTCCTTTGGAATCCCCGGCCGACAATATCCTCAGCTCGAATGACCGCGGGCCTTATGAGGATGGGATTTTGTCCTCGGCTTCCTTGGCCGACTCTTAGAATCGTATTTTACACATCCCCTCATATTCGGAAATGGTACAAAAAACATCTCTCCCTGTATATTTAAATAACCGGATAGTTGGTGGTGGAGATTCATTTATTAAATCTGAGATTGCTCCGCCGGCCACTTCGACATTGTCACCCACTGAGGTGGTTCCGAACAACATCCCATCTACTGCCATTTTTCCCACGATGGGCGATCAATGTATTGCGAAGGGGGCTCGGCTCGGTGGGATGGATGCCGATTTCTCTCCAATTAAAACTCGCAGTGCCAATTCAAAGGTCAACGCTCGGGGGGGTGCTGACAAAGACGTTCTAAAATCCCCCATCTCCCCAGACACCAGGGCTCTTAGAGGAATCAAAGCCCTAGCCAGGGGTCGATAATGATTTTGCTCTCCTTAAACATCCGGGGTGTGGGGGGCATGCCCAAACAACTGGCCCTCAAAAGAATCCTTCATATTGTTAATCCCGATTTGGTTCTTTTACAAGAAACTATGGTTTGAGGGGAGAAAGCACGTATATTTTTCAATAAATTAAAACCTGGGTGGTGTTTGTCCTCTGTGGATGCGATTGGCCTTTCTAGTGGACTCCTAGCAGCTTGGAACCCGGGGGTCTTTAAAATGGATTCTTTTATTACCACATTGGGTTTACTACTGACTGGTAGTTTCAGAGGCTCAGATAAGGTGGTAAATATCATAAATTGCTATGGGCCCTACAACAACAGGGAAACTTTCTGGAATTCAGCCTGTTCGGGCCATCTCTTGGCTTTGGACAATTTGATTCTTGCAGGTGATTTGAACTTTTCATGGGGTGCCGAGGAAATCTGGGGTAGTACGACTAGAAGGGACCCTCTGGGAATTACTTCAAAAACCTTTTCTCTACATACTCCTTGATTGATGTGGAACCTAGGCCATTATCCCCATCGTGGTCTAATGGACGGCTAGATGAGCATTTGATTTCTAAACGGCTAGATCGATTTCTGTTATCAGAGCCTCTTTTGAGATCGTTTCACACTTACAGATCATGGTGCTTTCAGACTCATATCAGTGATCATACCCCAATCATTCTGCAATTTGAAATCGAATGCACCGGATATACCCATTCAAATTCAATTCTGTTTGGTTAAATGATTATGATTTTGATGTTGGTGTCCAAACTCTATGGACAGATACGGATGTCTCGGGGGAGCGATCGGCTATGGACAAGTTGACTGTCAAGTTAAGGTCCCTAAAAGAATATACTATGAAATGGGAACGCTCCAGAAAAGCCGAACAATCCACTGAACTACATGCCCTAGAGTTAGAGATTGGTGCTTTTCGGGATCTATCTCTGAGAGGGGGAATCTCTCCTTCTGATCATTCTCGCCTTGCTCTGCTGGAGGAAAGAAAACTTAAAATTCTACTCAATCATGAGGAATCCTGGCGTTTAAAGAGTCGGGCTATCTGGCTCAAGGCTGGTGATTTAAACACAAAATTCTTTCATCGGTATGCTGATGGTCGCAGAATACAAAACAACATTTGGGATCTAAATGATCATGATGGGCGACAGATTCGTGGGGACGACAAATTGAAGTCTGAGGCTTCGCGTCATTTTCTTGATTACTATACTGACCCTAAAAATACTTCCTTGCCAGAACAGTTTAAACTTATTAAGGAATATCCTCGGATGTTCATTGATGCGGAGGGGGACAAAATTTTTGAGACTATCTCCTGCACAGAGGTTCAGAACACTCTTCGGGTTTTAGCTAAGGATAAATCTCCTGGGCCGGATGGGTGGACGGTGGAGCTATTCATACATTTTTTTGATGTTATGGGAAACGACCTGAGGGAAGTGGTTAATGAATCTCGATCCTTGGGATTGGTCTCTGGGGCACTAAATACCACTTATCTGGCACTAATACCTAAATATACACATCCTGAGAGTTTTGATGATTTCCGTCCAATTGCTTTGTGCAATATTGTTTATAAGATTATATCTAAGGTTATTGCTCAACGTATCAAGCTGTTCTTGTCCACATTCATTTCTATGGAACAATATGGCTTTTTGGAGGGGAGGCAGATACATGACGCCGTTGGAGTGGCTCAGGAGGTTTTCCATAGTATATCCCAGAAAAAGATAAAGGCACTCATTCTTCAACTTGACCTGGTAAAAGCCTACGATCGTGTCAACTGGACTTTTCTTAAGTTGATTCTGATTCAAATAGGCCTTTCGTGGAAGGTTATGAAGTGGATAATGGCCTGTGTTACTATGGTCAACTATGCAGTGCTTATTAATGGCCAGCCAACAGATTTCTTCAAAGCGTCCAGGGGTCTCCGTCAGGGATGCCCTCTTTCTCCCCTCTTGTTCCTGTTGATCATTGAGGGGTTGAGTCTCTCAATTCACAAAGCAAAATCCGAGGGCTCCCTTGTTGGTATAAAAATCTCTGCTGAAGTTTCTGTTACACATTCGTTGTTTGTGGATGATGTGATGTTATTCGGGTTGGGAATTCTGGCGGAATGGTTACAGTATAAGAGAATTCTTGACCTCTTTTGCTGTGTTACTGGTATGCTCATTAGTATGGTGAAATCAATATTCCTGAAAAACTCTCTGGAGGAAAACATGGAACAGGATGTCAGGGATTTTCTTCCTTTGCAATTTAAAGAGCTTACTGATGGCACCAAATATCTCGGCTTCTTCCTCAAACCTACAAATTATAGAACTAACGACTGGCTATGGCTTATTAAACACTTCGATTCTCGCATTAGCCATTGGAGCTTGAGATATCTTTCTCTAGGAGGTCGGATTACTTTGGCTAAGTCTGTTCTCCAGAACATGGGAGTATACTGGTTCTCCCTTTGCAAAATCCCGTCTTCTATTATGCACATTCTTCGGGGAAAATTCTTCCGATTTATATGGTCTGGTGGGGGTGAAAAGAACAGATTTCATCTGATAAATTGGAAATGCATGGAAAAACCATGTTGCCTTGGCGGCTGGAATATTAAGAATATGGAATTGTTTGTGACTGCACTTCATGCGAAGAGCCTGTGGCGAGTTTTATTTAATAACTCAAAGTGGGGCTGTATCACTCGGGCCAAGTATCTCAAAAAGATTACGGTCTTGTCCTGGTTCTGGCTTGATAGGCATTTATTAAACGGCACCTCAAATATTTGGCGTGGGCTAATGGGTGCTTATTCTGTTGTGGAAAAGTGGCTCTCTTGGATCCCGGGCAATGGCCGGGATATCAGACTCGGTTTGGATCCTGTCATGGGGACTGTGCCTATGTTTCGCTTCTCACCTGGACTACCTGCGCACCTACGGGCTCGTGAGCTTTGCAACCTGTCCCACGCTGTAGCGTTCAATAATGAGGGGTGGATCACTGCTCGGCAACTTGGAATACAGGGGGGGATGGGTAAAGAATGGTCGGACTTCACCTTGCTCCTCAGACAGGCAAACATCCATCTCGGCGATTCTCCAGACAGATTGTTTTGGTCTTGGGATGTTGCTCGTGGAATGGTTACATCGAAACTTGCATATGATTCTTTATTTGCTGACTGTAAACCGCAGGAGATATGGTGGCACTCTCAGATCTCGAAGCTTTCCCTTCCTCCGAGGATTAGCTGTTTTATCTGGTTGGCATTGGGAAACAAAATTCTTACCTGGGATAACCTCTGTCATTGTGGCTTCAATGGACCTGGCTGGTGTCCTTTATGTTGCACTAAAAAGGAATCGGTTGACCATCTTTTCTCTTCGTGTCCTATATGGAGGGAGCTCTGGATGCTCACTGTCAATTCAATTGGGATATCTGCTGTTTGGCACTCGGTCACGTTACTGGACAGTTTTGGAAAATGGCTCTGCGATTCCCATCATGCTCGATGGCTTGAAATTCCTTGTTTTTTGATGTGGGAGATATGGAAAATGCGTAACCGCCTCGTTTTTGAGGGGACTGCTACTAATATGAATTGGTTAAGCGGTCGTATCATTGCTTCTTTTATGGAGTATAATTCTGGCTCTATTCTTTCGGGTGGAAAGAATGTTACTTCTGGTAAGATTCCCGGTTATCGCATGGCTCCTCCTGTTTTAATGTACCCTTGTGGGTTCTTTGATGGGGCTGCGGCTGGGGGGGTTGGTGGTTGTGGGGCGGGTGTGGTGCTCCATCTAAACACCTCTGTTTCCTACCGATTACTTTTAAATTTGGGCCCTGGTTCTAATACATGCAGTGAATTATGTGTACTCTGGCTCCTTTTATACTTTGCCCCGCGATTACAAGTTTCATCTATTGTTGTTCTGGGCGACTCTTCATCCATTATATCTTGGGCTTTGGGGTCATCCCCTTTGAATGTTTTGATACTTACTGAATGGATGGCTGCTGTTAGGAAATACATTAGTGAATTTCAGCATATTCACTTTGCCCATGTTTTCTGTGAGATGAATATGGAGGCAGACTTACTTTCCAAGAGGGCTCTGACTTCTCCGTCAGGCTATATATTGTGGGAGGAATGGCATGAGGACCTTCTTTCTACTCGGGGCACGATTGGCCTGCTTTGGAGCTGACACATATGTTTGGGATTTTTTGGTATTTTTTCTCACATGTATATATGCGGATATTTTTATGCAGGTACTTAGTTTCATTTCTCCAACTACTTGTTGGACTTTTGATCCGGTTTGGTTATGCGGCTCTATTGGTTTTATAGACTCATGTGTCCAGGACTGGCTGTTTTGGACTTTTTTGGGAGGATATTTCATGTATTTATGTATTGACATCTTGATACTATGCTACTTTTGGTTTGATACTCTTTGGTCATGCAGTTGGTGAGTATGTCCCAACTGGATGATTCCTTTATCGGTTTGCATGGGATGTTATGGCTCCTGGTAGATGTGATGTGTTTGGGGACACATGTGCCTGTATGTTTTATGGGGTTCTTGTGCCTGTATATTTGGGGCTTATGATGCCCGTATGGTTTATGCTCTTTTGGTTTGAAGACCTGATGTAATGTTCCTATTTACTATTTCGCTTTATTAATAGTAAGATATATTTATGTGTGAAAAAAAAAACAATTAGCTCTTGTAAAAATAAGCATATTGTGTTATGAAGTCAATTTTGAACAAGATTGTTTGTGAATTTTGAAGATTGGAAACAAAATTCAATTGATATCTAAAACATGATGATAAGGAATTTATATGCACATGATATTTCACATTTTGTCTTTGGAGGGACATGACCTCCTCACACAAGAACAATGCAGATGATTATTGATTTATACATACTAGCAACTCATAATGAAAACAAGGATGATCACCACTATTTCCTAGAAAAAGTACAAGTCAAGAGAAGGACAGAGCATTCAATACTGAAATTCCACAATTTTCCAAGAAATTCGAGAGCACAACATGAACAGAATAATCCTCAAGACTTCCTAGATGAAGCACCCAGTGCTATTGGGGAGGATTCCCAAATTAGAATTGAAGAAGTTCAAAATTAGTGCATTGATGTTGAAGATCAAGATACCCAAATAGGGATTTTACATTACCAAACATATTTTGTTATATTGAAATTTCACATGGGAAAATGAAGTCTTTAAATAAGCAAAGAGAGCAAGGAACAAACATTTTGCCCCATTGCACATAAATCAGTTTTAGCTTCTCATGAGGAGGAAGGTAAAGAAATTTTGACTAAATCCATTCATGATAGTCCACATCTAGAAGCTAAATATATTGTTCCTATTAAGGAAGATATTATTAGTGTAAATCGACCTCATAACATTAGTAATGGTGCTAAAGGTGTGGAAATATTGTCAGCAATGCCAAAATATGACCAATGTCTACATTCATTTGAAGCCACTACAAGTTGATAGCAAGATGTCTCCATTTGAACAGATTTGAGAATCATTACAAATTGTTGCTCCACCAAATGAAGCATTTGACAAGAAACTACAAAGTGAAGATGCAGAATTGGAAGAGCTCAGAAGAGAGTGAAAATAAAGATTCTTACAGAACTGTTCAGAAATATTTTCTCTTGCATTAGGTTCAATTTTTCCACTTGCAATTGCTAATAATGAAAAGAGAGATAGATTGAAAATCAATATTAGAAAACTAGAGGAAAGCGTGGCATAGTTAAAGAAAGAACATGAGCTTGTGTAATTCAAATTTAAAATATTAGGTTGAAGATATAACTCACAATAAATAAATTTATCAACATAGAACAAATATGATCTCATTGAAAGAAGAAATAAAATCCAAGCAAAATATTACTCAAGCAAATCCTTTGGCACAAAGAATTGAAGGTGAAATTGAAATCCAAATAATTTTAGATAATGAAAAAGAATTGAAAGACAAAGAAAGTGAAATGAGAAATTTTAGTCACAAGTTTCAAGTATGCAGTAAGATGTACAAGAATATGAATCAAATCCTGCTCTTGTAAAATTTCATCTTGAAGCTAAGGATATTCTAGATAATGCGCTCCAACATGAACTTGCAAAGGATCTAGATGTTTAGAAGCAGAATCTAGAATCAAGAAATTAGCCCACTGTTGAGGTATAGGTCTTAGGAATATCATTATCAATTTCATCTAGCCCAAGTGGTTGTGGGATAGAGTATTGTCCTCCCCAATTAGGTTCTATTCCCATATGTGACATGTTCAACTCATAATGAGTATATTGTTGTAACAGCTTCAAGTCTCGTTGACCTGGCCTTATGCCCTAACATTAGAGCGAATTTGGGGTCTAAAATGGGCCTCATAAAAAAAAGACCCAACCATAATTTCTTGGTGAGTTGGAATTCAAGAACCAATAGAATTTCAAGAAAAAGTGTCAACCATAATTGTTGACTTGACATATTTGTCATAAAAAACTATTTTTTTCTTCGTATTTTCAACATATCTCCCTATGGTTTTACTCAAATTTTGAGTAGGAGCACTCGTTTCATGAGGAATTAAATTATGCATCCAACATGTACCCACACTGCATACTTTTTATGGATCCCACTCAAGTAACATGTTTTTTTATGCATTTCTCATTTTCCGTAGGGTGGGGTCCATCAAAAGTATGCAGTGTGGGTACTCATTGAATGCAGAATTTAATTTTGCATCCAACAAGTGCTCCCACTTGAAATTAGTAACACAATTTTTTATTTATTTCTTATTTTTAGTGGGGTGGGGCTCATCAAAAGTATGTAGTGTGGGTACCCGTTAGATGCATAATTTTATTATGCATCCAACGAATAGTCCCACTCAAAATTTGAGTAAAACCACAGGGATATATGTTGAAAATATGAAGAAAAAAGTAGTTTTTTTTCTCTTCCTCCAAAATTCATAAATATTATTTTATTATTTTAACTATTATTTTAATATTTTCCTTAGGAGGCCCATTTTAGACCACAAATTTGCTCTAATACGTATCTAGGGATTACCCTGGGTACCATCTTGGAATGCGGGGAAGTACCCAAAGTTTTCCCCTTGTGTTGCAACTTGTGGAAAAGATCCTAGGAATATTATGCCATTATTGAAACTCTAGAGGATACCACAACCCATGTTGCATATAAATATATTAGAATAATTGTAGACCAAAATATGGAAACATTAGCACAAAGATGTTATATCATACAAAATTTACAACAACCCCAACAAGTACTTGTACCACAGAATTTGCAAGCTGAGACATGCATTGAACGAGAGTAGATTGAATGAACCATAAGAAGAGTCAAGAGAAGCACAAATAGCTATATAAAATCTAGTTACCATGGAAGTTGTGCATATCTATGAAATCTTAAATGAGTACAAGGAAGAAGTAATAACATGAACGATACATGGGATTGCTTATAGAAATCGATGTTATTTGCATATTAATGAGGGAGAAGATTTCCAAATGTACTCCAAAATTGAAAGAGAAAATAAGACATTTGGTAGCTTAGCACACTGCCTCAAACAAATCTAGAGTTCCAACCACAACCAAAGGTTCCTGCTACTTAAAGAATTGGATTGAAACAATAATTCGCAAGGCAACAATAATAAGTGCATAGCAAGAGATGGATATTTTATGTGAAAGCCTCATCGGGAATAAATAGGGCCAGATTCCAAGAGATTATAATCCAAACTAGCCATGGTTTATGTTTATATTTGGGCATTAGTTTCATTGGTTTGGCAAGATTGAACAAGATTAACTTTTCAACATATATTCAGCTCATGAAATAGAACCCTCCATAGATTTTTAGAGGAAAGATGTGTACTTTTGAAGAAACGCATACTTACTACAAGCAGATTATAAACATTCCCGGTGCTCATAATGAGAGGCAACATGGTATTTTTATTTGTCTTAATCTTTATGATAACTAAAAATTTCAAATAATGATTGAAGATGCATCAACAACAATAATTCTGCTAGTAAAAGAGGTATGTGCTCAGAAGATCGGAAAAATTTCATGATATAGATCTTATTGATGGAAGATCATTTTATTAGATGATAATCCATTTACAACAGTTTTGTGATAATTTGAGAGTTTGGAACAAACTGATGTGCATATTTCATGCGCCACATGATTTGTTTCAACCATATTATGATAGAGAATTTAGATACGTATGTGTTGCATGGTAATCACTTTGGTTTCCCACCACCAAAAGAAGAATTTAGCAAATCTCAATTCTCTTTCTCTGATCACCAAGATGATGTAGATGCAGAGTAGCAAGCATACGAAACATGCAGGGTTCCATTAACAACCATAACTAGACCCAATAATTTCTAAAGATACAAGAAAGATAGAAGTTGACAAAGCAAGTAAGAAACCAAATTCTAATGATTCACCATGAACCAACATCTATGAATTATGAAGTTGGACTATTAGTTGATGGCTTAGTTGATTAACAAAGGTTGTTGAAGTTTAGAGGGTGGATAAGGGAATGATGAACCATGTCTAATACTTGGTCAACATGGATTTATATTGTTAATGGTCAATTTTGGTCTGTTTTAAGGAAGAATAATAGAGGCAAAACTAAAGGGAAAATGGATAAGTGCCATTCAGTTGGTAAATCATTCCAAATAAATAGAGTCTATATAATGACTCATCTAGAAAATTGATTCTGTTTGATTCCACTAATAAGAAAATTCTAGGCACATGAATCCTTTTCTAGAGTAATTATCTAAATAGGATTTCCCCTTTCCCTTGAAACTTATGGATGTAGCTATGGTTGTGGAACACAAAGAAAAGGTAGAAACAATGATTACTCTCCATATTAGAAACAAACTGAGAAGCATGAAACCTTCGTAGAAGGTAGGTCTTGACCACCACCCCTATATCTTGTTTGTTCTTGTTGAAATGGACCTCAAGAAATTTTGCAAAAGGAATATATCACATATCTTCTCCCATAAATGAGAACATTTAAGCACAATGGCCAAACGCATGGAAAACACACACTTAGTGTTTTTCTTCCATCCCCAATCCATTTTGTTGAGCTTACTTTAAATTGGGTAATAACAAATCATTGGATTTGGCTGTATACATAAGGTCTACAGAGAACACATTATTTTACTAATACATTAACAAATAATATTGAAAACTATGGAGACTCGATGTATAATTTAGTTTCTTCTTCCAATATTTTTTGCTATGTTATCCCTGATCAACCACCCATATATGCAAATACAAGGTAAAGTATAATATACCTCCACTTTTGATGCAGGAGCATCCCTGGTGCAGAAGGCTATCCTGCACATTTACTTGCTTTCAATAGTTAATTGTGCATTCCTTAATATATTTTAGATTTATGGGCTGCTACAACCATATTGTTAGAAATCCACAGGGCTTCTACAAGACATTTATTTGATATCAACCAAAATATCATGTACAACAACTACACGAAGAGGACAAAGTTGCATACAGTCAAAGTATTTGAAGAGGACAAAGCTGCATATAGTCAAAGTATTTGAAGAGGACAAAGTTGCATACAGTCAAAGTATTTGATGAGGAGACATATTTTAATTATTGTTATTGATGTACATGAAATAGTCACATGAGGTAATATCTAAATTACCTTTTATACCCTAAAATAATAAAGCCATGAATATTTAACTATTCCTTGTCCCAAATCTGAAATGAATGGTTGGTAGTTGAATTGTTTGGTATTCCTTCATCAATTCTATATATGTACACTCCTTACTATGGTGAAATAGATCACATAGTTGAAGAGGCTGTGAGTTCTCATGTTGAAGCTTTAGAGGTTGAGTGAAGCCTGGAGTTTCAGAGAGTGGCTCTGTTGAATGTAATCCAACATCAGTACATATCCTATAAAAAAAAAATTAGAATTGTGGTTGTTTCTGTGTATAATGTCTGCTTTTTGAATTATATTGCTAATGTCTATCTATATTTTATTTTAATTTTAATTTTACTCTTGTGTGTGGATAGTTCTGCTATGCATATCTATGTGCAGAGTTGTGAATTTCTTTACCCTTGAGAAAATCCTTCCCACACCAACAAATCTCTAAGAGGGGTTGGGTGAGTCAAACTATCGATGGGTTAATGGAATATCCTAAACATCAAAAGCGCTAACATAATATCATTAACCTTCGACGCACTAATAGAATTAAGAAACGAAACAAAAAATCAAGAATCTAAATTTCTTAAACAATAATAAATCAATAAAGCCAAGCCTGAAAGCGCTAACAGAATTAAAAATAAAAAAGAACGGAATGCAAATTTCTTAAATTACAGAAAACACTGAATTTCAAATTCATGTGGTAATGTCATGCTCGATATTTGGAGAAGGATGGCAATTTGTCTTTAAGAGAGAGATGAAAGAGGGAGGGAAATGAAATTTGTGTCATTTGTATTGTATCCATTGTGAGTACCTTCTAGAAGAAGAGCAGAGCGGGTGTACATACATACATACATACATACATACATATATATATATATATATAAGAAATCTCAGCCACTTCTAACATTTCATCTCCCCATCCTCCTCCTTCACAGGTTTATGGTCTATTCATTTCATGGAAGCACTTCATGTATGTTTTTGTCTGTGTGCTTGCTTGTATGAATATCTACTTGTGTGGCTTAATGCAATTCATGTGCGTGTATTGTATGTTATAGAGGAGGGATGGAGGGTTTAACAATATTTTTCTCATATGTAGTAATGGGATGGGAGCCACCATTTTATAGACTAGACTAGAGTGGGTACAACAAATTCATCCTCTAGTGTAAACAAATTCAAGTGAATTACAGGCGCTAACAGGGAAATTTTATTTCCTCTGATATGATCTTCTCTACTCTTAGAATCCCTAGTGTATTCCTTAATTCTGACAATTTGAGTCTGTATTTTCTGGGATCTCATTTATTCCCTTCCTTTCTTTCTGTCAAAATTATTTAGCAATCAGTTAAAGGTTTGGTTATGCTATGTTCTATAGTGATGGGATGGGAACCCCATTTGAATGGGATGGGACGAGAAGGAAGAAAACACCATCCAAATCGACATTCATATGTTGTTGTTGTTGCTGCTTAAACCCTCCTTCCAATCTGAATCTGAATCTGTATTTTCTAAGATCTCATTCATTCCCTTCCTTTCTTGTTGTAAAAAATTCTTTAGTCCTCAGTTCAAGGTTTAGTTATGCTCTGCTCTACTATGTAAGGATGGGATGGAAACCCCCATAAATACCATTTGAAATTATTGGGATGGGATGAGAAGGAAAAAAACACTATCCAAATCGGCATACCTCTATTGTTGTGGCTGACGAAACTCTCTTTCAACTAATCATCAATTGGTATGTATAATTTGTTTTTGTTTGTGTATGGCTCTCCATGTCTTACAATCAATCAATTAGTTTAGTTTTTTTAATTCACACTTTTTTTCTCCTATCAATCTAGCTCAAAAGAATTCTCTCTTAAAAGATAATTTCATAATCTTACCTTAATTTTCTTACAATAAATTGGTCAATAAAAATTTCACCTTAGAATAAATTGGCCAAGAGAACCTTCACCTTAGAATAAATTAGTCAAGAGAACCTTTAAGAAGATTTTCACCATAAAAGAAATTGGCCAAGAGAACCTTCACTATAAAAAAAATTACTACGAAAACCTTCACCATAAAAGAAATTGGCCAAGAAAAGCTTCACCTTCAAAGAAATTGCCTACGAAAACCTTTATTTGTAAAACCAGTATGAAAATGTATTATGTTTTGAAAAATACAAAATTATGTATTTGAGTTAATGTATAAATATGAATCACGTCTATTGAAGGTGGTCCCTTGTCTTTCCAGCCAATGGAAGTTTTAAAATATCATGTTTTTGACTGAAAACATTTTTTCCATTAAATCCAACTTTCGACCGAAAATATTTAACTTTCAGCCAATTTTTTTAATCTTTTTTCATAAAACCTACAAATCTATAAAATGTGCCAGACCATCATTTGTATCGAGCTTTCTCCAACTTCAGAAGGAGTGGACCATGTCGAATACTAAAAATATACTTTCAGAACTAATACCATTAATTTCATAATTGAATATACTTTCAATACATGCAAATTTTGTTGAATTTGGTTGTGATCTGCTATTTTTTATTAATTTTCTGCTAAAATGTGTATGCATTTTTTTTAAAGTTATTAAAATTTAGCGAAATGAAAAATCAATAACTTAATAAAAGCATAATGAAAAATTTGAAAAATTATGGTACAAAGCATTGGAGTGTCTCCTTCAAAATGGTACCTTCATAATATTTTTTTTAACTGGAAATCAGGGAAGATGTTGAGTCTAAATAAAATGTTTATATTATGCAGTTTTTTCATATTGATCCAATTAAAAAAAATTAAATAGTTATTGTATTCAACAATTAGATATAAAGTATAGTCATAAATTAATAGAGTCTGTCTAGATTTTCATAGCATATTCTATTTTTAGTAAACAAAAGTTTAATCATGAATAAATTGAATTCTAAAAACAAGACTATTTATCAATCCTTTCCTAAAATAACATACTGTCAAACAATTGCTAAATTGACATATCAAAAGTCAGTAAAAAAATCAGAAAAATAATGAATAGAAAGCTAACAAAATTCTCTACAAGTTTTGTTTTTACTGAAAAGTGAAATTATAAACACAAAATAACTTTTGTTTGCCAAAAATTGAAAAACTTGTGAAAACAACATTTAATTTCTCGACCCCCCCCCAAGAAAAAGAAATGGACACGCATATTCATGATTTTACCCTAAATTCCTTATTGTAGTTTTGATATTGAGAACTACATAATAATCCCTAGTTCATGTGTGTGCCATTAAATTTGGTTATAAAATATTAGTTTTTGGTTCGATGGAAAATGCACAATAAGCAATTCGTCAATGAGGAAGAAGTGATTAAAATTAGTAAGGAGATTAAATCAGCTTAGGATTTGATCAATGGAGAGGACAACCTACTGATGGTTATAAGCAATGAGGATGGCATTGTTGTAGCAACAATAGGAGTAATGGATAAAGAAGCAACCCTTGAAGTTACTAATGGAGTTATGAAAGTTTCAAAAGAAGAAATGGACATGGATATTAAAGGGATCCATATTTAATCTAATACTTTGGTTGTTTATGAATGTGTAGGTGTAGAAAGAAACATGAAATATGCAAAATATGAAGTGCATGATGAGTAGATTCCAAGGATGAGAATGAAAATGTAATATCCTTCCAAATAAGAGTGCTTAGGTTCACCTTATTTCGACTCTAGGGATGTAGTTTGCAACTAGTTCCAATCACCTCCAAATGAGTTCAAATTTGGGGAGGAAGGTCTTCATGGGGAATAGGACACATTAACACATAATATATCAGACACCCAAACACCTGATATACCCATCCATGGTCTGGAATTTGCAAGGAGAGAAGTTTCAGGACAAGACTAGTCAATTTGAGTAATGGAAATCCCCCCTAGGTCTGCCCCTAATTTCCCTTCCAAACATTGTGCGTCCTTCACTAATTATTGATATGAGACTTGGCTCTATTATAACACATCAATTACAATATATTTGTAACATTATATCTAGTTTTAGGGCCGAATAGGTATCCCAATGAGCAACAACTTCTAGAGTCTCGAATTTGGGGTGAAAATGGTGGACAAGGAGTCTCGGATTTGGTCATAAACTGTAATGTCCCTTATTTGAAATTTATTAAAATGGTGAAATTTTCAACTTTTTCCACTAGTTCAACCTTTGACTAGTATTGGTCTCTTGGTCTCCAAATGACTCCGAATGCTCCCAAATTGTTACATAAGGTGTATGGATGATATTAGGATATAATTATGAGGTTCAAGTATGATTTTGAGTCTTCAAGAGGCTTATACAACTCTCCTTTAAGTTCTATCCAAAGTAGGGAGTTTGACTAGCAATTTCTCTTTGACTTGTATTGGTCTCTTGGTCTCCAATTGACTCCAAATGCTATCAAATTATTACATAAGGTGTATGGATGATATTATGACATCATTATTAGGTTCATGTATTATTTAGAGTATTCAAAAGGATTCTGAAACTCTCCTTTGAATTCTGGCCAAAGTAGGGAGTTTGACTAGCATTTTGGGGTTCAAATCCCCATGGGGTAGATGCTGGAAATGTTTCTCCAAATGATATTGGACCCTATCGAATTTATGAAAAGAAGTGGGGGATATATAGGGGACATAAACATAGTCTCATATGCATCATCATTCAGTTTATTAATTCTTCTACAACCCTCTCCAATCAGATGCAAAAAGACTAGTTTTGACCTTGGGGGAAATGATAGGCAATCTTCTCCAAATGATATAAAAGTGGACAATAAGACTCCAAAAGCTTATGCACTGAAAATGAAACATGTATAACAGATAAATAAAAGTCCATACAACATTAAATAATCAATATTTCACTTTTCCATTCGAATACATCAACATATCATTGGCATACATCAACATAGTGGGGAAATTGGCACCATTTGCTCATTAATAATCAGATTTACATAGTTCCACTTGGAATATAGAATTGAATACATTCTGAACATGAATAAAAGAGAATTTAAATCATATGATAAGAGAATGAAGCATTAGAATCTCCCCCAAAGAGAAAAATAGCTCACCACATGTGCAATTCCTCAAGGATCATGAATATGCCAATAAATAGAAGAATGGTTGTAGAAGCAAGCTGAAAGAGATGTGACCATGAGATTCCCTATAGCTTCAAACTATAGCAAAAGACTCCATTAAAGCTCCAAATGAAAGGTCTGAATGGACTTTCCAATTTCCAACTAGGATGGGAATCTTTCACCCTCAAAATTGGTGCTAAGGCAAGTAGAGTAGCACTCCACTAGCTCTCCTCTCCAAATGCAAAATGAAAATTCTAAAATGATCAAAAGCTACCATCCTTCTTCTTTATTGTCTTTTATAAACTTCTAAGGTCCTCCATGGGTCGAATTCCTCCCAAGAGCTTCATGCCAACTCCAGTTGGGAAGAGATTACCAAGTATGCCACTTGTCCTTCCAATTCTAGCCCTCTCCTTCTCCAAATTCGAATTGGTGTCTCTTTGGATTCCATAACTCTCTTGAGCACCCTCTTGGAGGATATGTTTAGCCCTGACATGTCATATATGTCATATTTCAGCCTTCATGTTTGATTTGTGTCATAGGTGTCATAGCATCTTCATAATTGTTGTCATAGAGCTAGGGAATCTAGTCCAAGTGTCTCACTAGCTCCAAAATGCCTCTTCCTCTTCCATGGGAGTTACTCTTCCACTCCAATTTGACCTTAATTGAGTCATTCCAAGTATATTGACCTTCCAACTCATCCCAAGAACATTGGGATTCTTATGGATTCGAAATGACAAGAGGAGGATTCCATGTGGCATAGAAAATCTAGCTTGTGTGGGTCCCACATCCTCCATGTGTCTTCACGATCAATTACCACTTTGATTTTCCCTTGTATTTATTTATTTATCTCCCTTATTAAATATTTATGCCATTCTGTTGAATGCTCGGATTGACTACATATTCAAGCACAACATAAGAATACACAAATACAAACCATCAAGAGATCACAATATGGATGGAATGCTCAGTCGGTTTGTTCATTCATTGAGGTAGTATTTATACAATAAGTGGAGAGGTCGGAGCGGTTACACCTACTCCAACTGCTCAGTTGTTAAATGTACACTAACATACACTAATACAAGAAAATACCAATTTACACCTACTTGATGAAAGCCAGCAGGAAGGTGAAAGGGTGAGGCTTGATTGACCACTACCAGACTGTTGACGAAGGATAAAGAAATCATGACTCATGGTTGTTTTTGCATGTCTTCTTCAGGATGACCAATTAATAGTGAGGTTTTAATGATCGCAAGAGACATAAAATCCGATTTTCTGGTCGATGGCCTTTCTTAGTTGACAAGTGATATCGATGGACAACTTATAGAAAAATATAGTCATCCAATAGTCATCGACAGGTCTATGCGACTGTCATCGACAGGTCTATGCAATTGGTTCCAGTCGAGTCTGCACTCGTGCTCCTTCAACATGCCACACCAATTCAACTAACATCGTTGTTCACCCTTCGACTAATACCGTCGGCTTACCTTCGACTAACGCCATCTGCTGATAGTTAATGGGCGTTTATCTCGATGATTATTTTAAGAGATAGTTATTTCAACCACTGATGCTTACATCTGTGTAGTCGATCACAGATCTTTCCACGCAACTGATCGATTAGTAGTTCCATTAGAATAATTGACAATGAAATATATTCATCCTTTCGAATGAAATTAGCTTCCAACTTCTCGTTAATAACGATCTTAGCATATGTGATCGGCTATCGTTCCATAATAGTCGGATTTTAAAATTTTCAGCATAATATGGTGGTCACTTCATGTGCAATCGGTGCACTGGTCGACGAAAGTTTGATGGTCATTGCTCTATGATATTTAGCTTCGGCAAGTGTGACTGCATTTCCACGTTGTTGGATTTGATGGGAGTGGATAGGAGATAACCATATAGATGGAGCATTAGAATCGATGCGATATTATGCAGCTCATGAGCAGTCCTTTTGACACTTACATAATTTTCTGTAGAAAATATCTTCAATCAGCTTTGTCTTGTGCATCAATCAACATCATACAGTGCGTCCTCATTAATAGAAATCATACAACGCGTTCACTTGCAACAAACAGACAATGTATGGTCTACCCTTGATGGTCGACTGAAGATCCAACAAATCTGTGATCCCAATACTGATGAGAAATGCATGCGATAACTCCATACCACCAAATGCTTTTCTTTGGTCAACAGGAGCATGCTAGACCACACAAATTTCCTTCACGGTCTCTGACAGGTTAATCAACGAGTCTCCAACTAGCCCAGCATGTGTCAACGGTCGATGCAACCAGCCTTGCCATGATTTCAACACTCGACGGTCATAGATAGAGTTGGCCATATTCGACGATCAACGATTTGTATTATCGTGAAATGTATTCTACGGCCAACACTTTGTCTGTATAGACGAATCAACAGGGTGAGTTCTGTTAGTCGATAGTATATACAATCTCATACTTACACAGCTTGAATCGGTGCCCATCGAAGAGCCTCCACAATCAATTTTGAGAAGCATTTCGATCTCTGATCAATCAGTTTCTTTCATTTAATGCACATTCAACAAACTTATGACACCAAAATTTTCTTTGAAGCCATACTCGGGTGAGCAATATTTATTTGCAGGTCTTTCTCTTCATATTTTCTTCCAAGTTCATTGACAATCAGCAAAACGAGTCTTAATGAACACGTCATTTATCTTCATCATTTCTTCATACTGACGGTAGTTTTGGCAGTCGATCATACACAAGAAATAGTGTATAATATTCCTTACATGATCTTCATCGAGCATCTCACCATGTCCTTCGGATTTGATCCACCCTCCATGCGTTGCTACTGTCACCCAGATCGCACATAGGACATCAACAACGCCACTATTGAATGCTCGGATTCACTACATATTCAAGCATAGCATAAGAATACACACATACAAACCATCAAGATATCACAATATGGATGGAACATTCAGTCGGTTTGTTCATTCATTGAGGTATTATTTATACAATAAGTGGAGAGGTTGGAGCGGTTACACCTGCTCCAACCACTCAGTTGTTAAATATACACTAACATACAATAATACAGGATGATACCAAAAGGCGCCTAAATGGCCCTCTCAACACATTGTAATGTTCAAATATCATTTATTATCCCCCTTATTTCAAATCCAAAAGCTTCCACCCCCCAACCTAGGGAACTAGTAATTTTCCTCCATGGCAGTTCATTTGGATGGGTATATTACAACTTTGAATTGGGAATTTCTCTTAATGTGACCCACCTTGTCCATTTGGATCTAATTTCACATTGTTACTAACTTGTACTTCATTCTTGGCATTTATTTGACCCTTAACATCCATTTGACAAACTATCATGAGTATGGCCAAGGGGATTAGGCCATTGTGACCCAATGCAAAATTTTGGGACATGACATAAACTATAGTGACACTTTATGGGTATGAAAAAATCATTTGTTCCATAAAATTAAATTCATATACAGCTCATAACATGAACAAATATCTCATAAAACTCTGATATAAAAGAGATACAACATCATCCTAAAATAACTATGCAATAGCTATGAGGAAAATGGCTCGAATCTCAGTTTTTATTGAAAATATCACTTGAAGTACATGGTATTTCGAGCCGTGGTTATCATGATACGTCTATTATAGAGTATGCAACAAATAATATTTCTAAGAAGTCGAAATAAAAATCCTCCACTAGCTATATGCAATAAGAAGTGCGCCCTTGCACATTTACATGACATTGAGAGAAAGATAGTAGAATGAGAATATAGGAGAATGAGAGAAGATGAAATCGAACTCAGTTGGGATATGAACCTGCATAAAAAAATCTCCATGAAGATATGTTGATATCTCTGAATGACCTATCCATCAACCAACTTGGATGGGAATCTTGCACCCTCGAAATTGGTTCTAAGTCAGGGAGGATGAACATCCACCGTGCAAGGACAAGCTAAGCTCTCCAAATGTGACAAATGAGAAATGATCAAAAGCTGGTCTCCTTATTTCTTATTTTATTTTATTAAACTCCCAATCTCTCCATATATCGGATTCCCTCCAAGATCCTCATCCCAAATCGAATTAGGGAGAGATTCCCATGAATGCCACTTGTCCAACACTTCCTAGCCTTCATCTTCCATCAATTCGAATTGGGGAATCTTGGCTTCCATAACTCCCCTTGTGCACCCTCTAAGAGGATATTTTTATCCCTTACATGTCATATATGTCATATGTCAGCAATCAGGTCTGAAATTTGTCAAAATTGTCATAGAATCTTCATCATTGTTGTCATACAAGTTAGGGAATCTAGCTCCAAGTGTCACAATTCTTCTATAATGCCTCTTCCTCTTCCATGGGGGTTAATATTCCACTCTAATTCTACCCTCCTAGATTCATGCCATGAATAACGCCTCTCCAAATCCCCCAAGAATGTTAGACTCCACCTTGGATTCGAATGGATGAGAATAGGATGCCATGTGGCATGGAGAATCTTGCCTTGTGTTGGTCTCACACCACCTATGCACCCTCATGACCAAGTGTCGCCTTATTTTCTTATTATAATTATTTATTTATCCCCTTTAATATATATTTTTCAATCTAATTTCCATGTGGGGTCTTATAGCTCCCTTATTCCAAGTCTAAATGTTTCCACCTCAACCTAGGGAACTAGTAGATTGGTGGAAATTTCCCTTCATGAGATTTATTTGGATGGGGACATTACAATCCTCCCCACCCAAGATTTCTTGTCCCCAAGCAAATTCCAAATTGGGATACTACAAATTTTTTTCCTCTTCCCATGTGGCATACTCACTCGGAAAATATTTCCATTGTACCAATATTCTCTTATGGGTTTGCTCCTCAATTTCCTTTCTCTTGTTTTCAAATTTTTTGTTGGAATGAGTATAAGTTGTCCTTCATCATCTAATGGAGGAAGAGTTTCTGAAATAGAAATTTTCTGACCAATAGCCTTCTTAAGGCATGAAACATGAAACACATTGTGGATTTTACTACCTTTCGGAAGTTCTATCTCATAATCTACCTCCCCAACCTTTCGAATTATCTTATATGGGCCATAAAACCTTGATTTAATCTTTTTTGATCATTTTCCTTTTAAGGTGGTTTTCTTATATGATTGCAACCTCAAATAAACCAAATAATTCACCTGAAAGGTGTTTTCCTTCCTATGTTGATCCACATATTGTTTTTGTTGATTTTGGGAAACCTGCAAATTGTCTTTTAAAAGCTTCAAAATCTCTTGAATTTCCTCAATCCGATATTTAGCTTTTGGGGCTCTACTATCACCAAAAAGGTGATCAACAAATGTGAGTGCTTCATAACCATAGAGAGCTTTGAAAGGGACATTCCAATGGACATATGAAAAGTAGTATTGTAGCAAAACTCACCCAAATGTAGCGATTTAACCCATGATTTTTGCTACTCACCAACATAGTTTCTCAAGTACCCCTCCAACCATTGGTTCACCCTTTTTGTTTGGCCATCAGTTTGAGGATGATATCTTGTGCTAGGATTCAATTGAGTTCCCACCAATTTGAAGAGTTCCTGCCAAAAATCACTCATAAATCTGTTATCCCTGTCACTCACAATATTTTTGGGAAGTCCATGCAATCTGAAAACATCTATAAATAATAGCTCAACTACTTGTGCAACAGTAAAAGATGTTGTAATAACAAATAAATGAGCAAATTTGGTGAGTCTATACACCACAACATAAATACAATCCTTACCAAAATCTTTGGGAAAACCTGTGATGAAATCCATGGAGATGCTTTCCCACTTTTGTTATGGAATAGGCAATGGTTGTAAGAGACCAGCAGGATGGGTGTGTTCAACTTTTTTTTGCTGACATATCTTGCATTCATTCACATACTTTAAAACATCTTCCTTCAACCCTTTCCAAAACAACCTTTGTCTTAGCTGCCTATACGTTTTAAAGAAACCAGGATGGCCTGCTAAAGGATAATCATGAGCTTCCTTCAAGATTTTGTGCATTAAGTTCGAACCATGAACTAAGTATATTCGGTCTTTATAGTATATTATTCCATTCAATATCTTGTACCTATTATTTCCCTTGACCCCTTCTAACAATTCACAAGCAAATCTATCTTTGGCATACTCTACTATTAGCAAATATTTCCAATATTTTGAGATGTCCATAAGGGAAAATGAAGGTCTTTTAGACAATGCATCTTCTACAATATTATTCTTTTCTTTTACATATTCAATGTCAAAATCAAAGGCTTGAATATTACTCACCCATTTTTGTAGCCTTTCATTGAGATCTTTTTGTATAAGGAAATACTTTAAACTGTTATGATCAGTTTTGACTACAAATTTGTTCCCCACCAGATATTGTCTAAACTTGGCCAAGGCATGCATGATGGCTGCAATTTTCTTCTCTCAAAAGCTATGGGGTGTTGATTTTTCTTTAGTACTACCCCTATTCCTTCCTTTAATGCATCACATTTCAAAACAAATGGCTTAGAAAAATATGGTAATGCAAGTACTAGACAACTTCTCATTACCTCTTTCATTCTTTGGAAAGCCTTTTCAACCTCTTCATCCCATTCGAAAGCATCCTTCGTGGTCAAATCAATAAGAGGAGCAGTCAATTTGGAAAACCCCTTCACAAACTTCCTACAGTAAGTGCAGATCCCAATAAAGCACCTTTACCCCATCTTGCCCGATGATGTGCCCAAGATACAAAATTTCTGTCAACCCAAACTCACACTTGGACAATTTAGCAAACAAATATTGTTCATGCAAATTTTTCAATACAACTTCTAAATGGTGCAAATGTTCTTCCCATTTCTTACTGTAAATTAAAATATCATCAAAGAAAACCAAAAAAAACTTACAGAGCTGCTTGCAAAATATTTTGTTCATGCATGATTGGAAGGTTGTTGGAGCATTGGTCAAACCAAAAGGCATGACAAGAAATTCGAAATGATCATAGTGACATCTGAAAGCATTTTTTTTGCACATCCGCCTCCTTCATTCGAATCTGATGGTAACCAGATCTAAGATCAATTTTGGAAAATAAATTTGATCCAAATATCTCATCCATGATCTCATCTATCCGAGGGATTGGATATCTATTCTTTATTGTCTTATTGTTTAAGTCTTTAAAATCAATGCACATCCTTAAGGTTCCATCCTTTTCCTTCACCAAGACAACTGAAGAAGCATAGGGACTTGAGCTTGGTCTGATGATCCCCAATTCCAATAGTTCTTTAATAGCCTTCTCAATCTCATATCTAAACCTTTTTGGGTGTCTATATGGGGGTATTTGGATAGGTGAAGTACCTACCTCCAAAACAATGGTGTGTTCAACTCCTCTGTCAGGTGGCCTTCCAGGGGGAAGGTCCCCAAAAACCCTCTCATACTTGTGTAGTAGCTCACTTATCTCCCTTGGATGTTCTGCAACCTTTATGATTGGTTTTGGGGAAGTGATTAAACATTCTGTAGCCCATGCAATGTCCCCATGTCTCAATATGGCCCTCATACTATGGGAAGACACCACTTGGTTAGGATAGGTGTGCATTCCTCCCACTAACATTTGTTTTCCTTCCGAATATTTGAATTTCATTTCAGGTATTTGGTAGTTCACTATATGTTCGCCTATTGAGTAAAACCATTGTACTCCCAACACCACATTTGTATCAACAATATTTACCACATAAAAGATATCATAAAATGTGTAATTTCCAATGGTAAGTTCTAGCTTTGGAATACATGGTTGCATTCCATAGAATTGTTACATGGAATGATGACTGTGAACCATTTTAATCCTTCAGTAGGTAAATTTCTCCTCTCCACCAAGGATGCATCAATGAGGATATGAGTTGCTCCTCCATCTACCAATACCAAAACCTTCTGCCCTTGTACCACTCCCTTTCATCGGATGGTGTGAAAATGAGGCAATCCTAAGAGCATTGCCATCCTCCCTTTTTCGGGTAATGGATGATCTTCTTCTACTATGTCATATCCCTCTTCTTGGGTTGAAATTTGTTCTTCTTCCTCCATGTCCCCTTCATAATCAGAAGTTCCTTCTTTTGATTTCTTCCTTGCTTGGTCCCTCTTTCTTGTCCTTCCCAAATGAATCTTTTTTCCATGGTCTCTTGTCAAATCTAAACTTGGGAGGAAAATTGGGCTTGGGAGGATACTTTGTGTTAGGTAGCACATTTTGTAGATATCTTGCCAAATTCATGGCATCTTTTAATGATGTAGTTTTGTGAGCTTTAACTAAACCTTTCAAAGGTTCAGCTAATCCTTTAGTAAAGAGAAATACCAATTGAACCATAGATACATCATCCACCATAACAGATAGTTTTTGGATTTCCATCATGTACTCCTTAGGGGTTCCAGTTTTCTTCAAATGTGCTAGTTCCATGAAAGGCATTTCAGGGTCTTTTTGATCAAATATTTCCACTAACCTGTTAAAAAACTCTTCATATGATGTGATTTTATCATGTCCCAAGGTTTTAAGTCCATGGAGCCACCAATCATTTTCTTCTCCCTCAAGATGCAGAATAGCCATTTTTAAAGCATCCTCTTCAACCATTGGATTCAATTGAAAATATACATCTAACTTTTGTACCGAATATTTGAAGAGCTTTGGAATGATCTATCAAAGGTGGTAAGAGACATTTTACCTATGGCATAATTCAATTCTTTATTTTGAAAAGGGGTTTTGTTACCTCCTCTCATTTTGAGCTTGTTTGAGACAGTAAATAATTGATCGAATGGTAAGGTCCTCCTACAATCTTCACTCAACTGCTGCCATTCTGCTAGAAATTCATGCATTCCATATTGGGTGTTAGGATCCTCTTTGGTATCAAGGAAATTGGGTGTGGTGGCTCTTGTTGAGCTCTGAAATTCATTGGGTCAGTTGCGAGGCCCTGTCTTTGAGAAAATGTTTTCACCAACTGTCTTTTTTTCCTCAAAATGAGAACTACAACTGCCTCCTATTGCCAATTTTATTCCCATTTGATTTTCCATAAATTAGAACCCATTCATTATCTTCCTTGACATGTCCTCAAAAAATGGTTTCATGAATTCCCTAAATTTCTCTTGATCCTCCATCTCTGAGGTTTCTTTTTCATCCTTAGCCATAGTGCCAGTAGAGTGCACCTATTCTCCTGCTTCTTCCTCTTCACCAAAGTACTTTCAGTTTCGGTTTCTAGGGGTTGGGGATGAATTCTTGACCTCACCAATGGTCACCCAAATCAGGTTCAAGGACCATGCTCTAATACCACTGTAATATCCCTCCAAATAAAAGTGCTTAGGTTCACCTTATTTCGACTCTAGGGATGTAGTTTACAACTGGTTCCAATCACCTCCAAATGATTTCGAATTTGGGGAGGAAGGTATTGATGGGGAATAGGACAAATTGAAACATATATCATACACCCAAACAACTTATATAACCATCCATGTTCTGAAATTTACAAGGAGAGAAGTTTCGGGACAAGACTAGTCAATTTGAGTAGTGGAAATCCCCCCTAGGTCTGCCCCTAATTTCCCTTCCAAACATTGTACGGACTTCACTAATTCTTGATATGAGACTTGGATATGTTATAATACATCAATGAAAATATATGTGCATAATTATATCTCATTTTAGGGTCGAATAGGTATCCCAATGAACAACAGCTTCTAGAGTCTAGAATTTGGGGTGAAAATGGTGGACAATGAGTCTTGAATTTGGTCATAAACTATAGTGACACTTTAGGGGTATGAAAAAATAATTTTGGAAATAAAATTAACTTCATATAAATCTCATAACATGAAAAAATATCTCAGAAAAATATGATATAAAACTGATACAACATCATCCCAAAATCACTATGCAATAGCTATGCGGAAAATGGCTCGAATCTCAATTTTGATTGAAAATATCACTTGAAGTACATGGTATTTCGAGCTTTGGTTATCATGATATGTCTATTAAAGAGTATGAAACAACTAACATGTCCAATAATTCAAAATATCAATCCTCCACTAGCTATATGCAACAAGAAGTGCACCCTTGCACATTTACGTGACATTGAGAGAAAGATAGTAGAATACGAATATGGGAGAATGAGAGAAGATGAACTCGAACTCAGTTGGGGTATGAACCTACATCCAAAAATATCCATATATATTTTGAGAGGTATGAATGGCCTCTCCATCAACCAAATTGGATGGGAATCTTGTGTTGATGTATATGTAACTTCGGAATGTATTTCACATATATGTATATTGTATTCCTATAGAGATGTTATTATTCCTCTATACGGAAGTGTCGTCATTTATATTATAAGTGTCGTAACTTATACTTGATGGGTTATTAGACCACCTTGTTTGGGGTCGGCCCTGTATAAGTCATGTGGGTCAAAGGGTTATTAGACCACCCTATTTGGGGTCGTCCATGTGGGTCGAAGGGTTATTAGACCACCCTATTGGGGGTCGGCCCAGTCAGCATTATGTTATGTGGTTAAGTTCGAGCCTACATGAGTTAGGTAAAAAGGCAAGTCAAGTCAAGTATAAATAGAGTGCGGGAGGCACTCTATTTACTCACTCACTTCTCACACATGCACTCAAGGAGGAGTGGCGCACTTATGGAGGAGGAGGATCTGCTGCTAGGTTGTGTCTATCTCTTATGGTTGGTTGTATCATTGCTCTATCTATCTCTGAGGAAGTTATTGGGGTTTTTCACCTTTATGGTTTTCCCCAAGTAAATCTTTGTGTCTCTTGTGTGCTTGCATTATTGTCTCCATGATTGATATACTGTAGATATGCTGTCATGTTGTTCTCTCAGTTAAGAGCCTAGATCAAATTGAAGTAAATTCAGAAAATTTAACATGGTATCAGAGCTAGCTTGAAAGAAGGCATGATATGGCATGTATGACACTTGTTGCACTTACGATGTTAGGGCTTGATATAGCAAAAACCAGTCATCGTAGCACTTTCACTATAAATCCGTTTTGGCAAATTTTTCGGATCTGAAATTGTTACAGGCCGAAGCTAAGATCCCCATGTACCTTGTGTCCATAGTAAAACCTCTAATTCGTTGTACTTTGTGATTTATGATCTGTACAATATAGGGTTTCTGCCTCTTCCAGATCTGAGTCAAAATCAGGTGACCTTGGGAAAAAGGTCATAACCTGGGCTAGGAAGCTCCAAATAAAATTTCGTAAAAAGTGACAGGTAGTACACAGACTGTACTATCTCAGAAAACGTTTTTAGAGGCCGAAGGTGAACCAGTGACAAGTGGCACGTCGTACAAGTTCACTCTCTTGTATTATCCCATAAACAGGTCACGTTGCGACACTTGGCATAACTCTCTCTCAGAGAATGCAATTGAGGTCATACCTGTCAGGATGGAAAGATAAGAGGACGAGCTATCTCAAGAAATATTTTCAGAGGCCGAAGTTGAAACAGTGACACGTGGTACGCTGTACAAGTTCGCTCTCCTGTATTATCCCAAAAACAGGTCATGTTGCGACATTTGGCATAACTCTCTCTCAGAAAATCCAATTGAGGTCAGACCTATCAGGATGGAAAGCTAACAGGTCAGGCTATCTCAGGAAACTTTTTCAGACCCTGTGGATCAAAAAGTTCAGAGTTACACTAGAAACAATCAGGTACATATTTCTGTCAAAACATAATTATTTTTGAGTACCTTCATTCATGGCTTCCGGAATTTAGGGCTTCGGAAAAAAGTTGGAATTTTTGTAATCGGAGACCACGGCTGGATGATACTCATCAAAATAGAAATTTAGAGACCAAGATCAGAATTTTTGGTTGGGTAGAAGGCCAGGCTTGATCAAACCCTAGTTCAGGACTTTGATCAGAAAAGTGGAAAATTAGGGCTTCTGTAAAAATGGGAATTTTTTAAATCTGTGACCATGGCTGGAGGCTCCTTAGAAAAATAGAAGCTTAGAGCTTTGAATCAAACCTTTTGATCGGGCAGAAGAGTGGGTTTCATCAAACCCCAGTTCAGGGTCACGTCCAGTGAATCCGGAAGTTTCAAAGGAAAAATTGAGGAGTGAAACTTTGCAGTTTTCAAATTCTAAATATACTAGCTTGATCAGCTCATCAAGGCACATATTTCTATCCTTTCGGAAGTTTGAAATTCAAAGTTTGAATTTTTGGGGTTTCTCTGACAAACCCATATCTAGCTCCAGTCCCAGTTCTTGTAATTCAAGTGGATTGAGTTAATCCTAGAAGAAGATGGATTGGTCACTTGCATAAGTGAAGAAGTTCCTATTTCAGAGGGAGATGAGGATAAGGCCTTACATAAGAAGATTTCAAGCGATCTCGACAGGTATGACTCATCGAGGTATGTTTCGATATTTGTTCATGATTAAGTTTATGGTATGTTTGTCTTCATGTTATTACGGTTAAGTACAATTTTGTTTTTAGATTTGTCGTATCACCTTAACAAAATTATGAATGCATGATAGAAGATATTCATTGGTTAGGGTGTTGACACTTATGGTTGTACTAATGCATTATGGTGTTGTATAAGGTTTTCTACTAACATGAAAGCTACACCAAGGAAGACAAATCATGTTCTTCTTCAAGAATGTATTATCATGGTGACATGAAGACAAGGATTCATCCATTGTCATGGATCACATAGAAGATCTACTTTCGAGGTATGTATAACTTGTTTCTACAATGGTTAACTTATGAGATATGCAGGTTACTAGCACAAGTCACCGAAGAGAACTAGAAGACATTATGCGGGTATGTTAGACATAAATAGCTAGCATGCTAATCCAGGTATGTTTTTCTTATATCAAGCTAGAATCCTACCTTGTGTTAGGATCTTATACTATTGTTGATAATGATTATTCATGAAGTCATAGGTTTGAATAATCATGGTTGTATGCATATTATGTTTCTTACCATAATTGATGATATGACTAACCAGTAGAATCATGAAGGTATAATAATCACAGGTTTTATGCATATTATATCTCTTATCTTGATTGATGATTCAACTAACCTGAAGAGTCATAGGTTTGAGTAATTATAGGTTTAGATATGTTATGTTTCTTATGATTTGACTAACCATAAGAATCCTACATAAACCTTGAATGATAATGCTTATTATTTCTGTTTGAAATGATCATAACTATACATGCTTGAGATTATTGTGTTTTAATAGTATACTAATGAATGTATGATTTTATATGAGATCACAAGGATAAATCAATCATGATACTAATAAGCATGCATAGGGACCAAGGATGAATATGAGTTGAAGAACAGGTAATCCAGGAAGCAAAGATCAAGAGGGAGTACACTCCAGTGGTTTATGAAAGGATGCAGATATTCAGAGGGAGTTGACCATCTCTCTACATTCCACAACATAAAGTTGTAGAAGAAGCTACTACAGATTAGGACTCCAGCAACTCCTGCAAGAAAGCGAAGACTCAGATGGAGTCCACTCAAAGAACAAACAAAGATAAGTATTTTAATTATCATTTCTTGCATATATGTTTGTTTAAATAAAATTGTTCAATGATGTATATGCTCATGTTCCTAGACTTAGGATATGTATTGTGCATATTAGAATAGTTGCATTGATGAACAGTATACTACTAATATACATGGGTAAGTGGCCTATGGCACTGTACAACATTCCATTGCTACTTATCTAGAATGAAACCTCTTTGCTGACATGTTGGGAGTTGTGCACACTCTTAACAATGTTCTGGTAGAGATTGGAAGGCATCTAAAAAGTTACAGGATATGGATAAATGTTGTATTGAAGCATTGGCTAAGATAATTGCATGACTGTATGACATATTTCTTTATGTGTAAGAATTTGTTCTGAAAATTATGAGATGTTTCTAATCATGCAATTTAACCTGTTTTGTAGGAAAGACCGTATATCTTCACCTACAAAAGGACTACAACATTTGTTCCAGCAACAAAGATATCTATTGAAGATATTGAAGTTCCCAGGATCTGGGATGAAGAAATGGAATGCCATGATCCGTCGATCATGAAGAATGATGTTTGGGATGCGATCCCAAGAGCTAAAGGGAAGTCTATTGTGACTTCCAAATAGAACTATCAGATCAAGCATATTGTAGATGGCAACATTGAGAAATATAAAAGTGATGAAATAGAAGATGCACCAGATGGATTTCAAGACAGTATGGTGTAGTCAGATATGTGTGCAGAACTTGGTATGGTAGGATAGACATCTTTCTATCCAGTTTGGGCTTTACCAAGAATAAAGCGATTCCAACCTTTTCTACAAGGTTGAGAAAGGGAATCCTGTGATTCTACTCCTGTATGTGGATGACTCTTTTGTAACAAGAGATGATAGATTGATTGCTGACACGCAGCGGAAGCTTGCTTCCGAGTTCGAGTTGAAGAACTTGGGGATGATGCACTATTTGTTTTTTGGCATGGAGGTGTGGCAGAGTGCAGATGGAATCTTCCTTGGACAAGGGAAGTATGCAGTAGAGATCCTGAAGAGGTTCGGGATGATGGATTGCATGGCCATGGCCACACCTATGGCATCGAATCTGAAGCTTCTATGTGATGCTTCATCTAAGTTGGTTGATGTCTCTATGTATCGTCAGATGATTGGGTCCTTGATGTACCTGACGAACACGAGACCATACATTTGCTTTGCTGTGAACACATTGAGCTAGTTCCTGACGGATCCGAGGAGTGTTCACCTGGTTGCTGTAAAGCATGTTCTGAGGTACCTGAAGGGTACAATGGATTATGGGCTCAAGTATGAGGTGAATCAAAAGTTTAACCTGCAGGGTTATGTTGATTCAGATTGGGCAGGCAGTGCTACAGATAGGAAGAGCATATCTGGGTGTTGCTTCAGTATGGGATCAGGTGTGATCTCTTGGTTTAGCAGGAAGCAGTCCTGCGTAGCACTGAGTGTAGCTGAGGCTGAGTATGTTGCAGCCTGTTCAGCTAGTTGTGAGGCAGTATGGCTACGGAAGCTACTGTCTGAGTTATTTGATCTCCTGTTGGATGCTACTGGTATCTTCTGTGATAACCAGAGTTGTGTGAAGCTGTCCAAGAACCCAGTGTTTCATGACAGGTCGAAACACATAGAGATTAAATATCACTATATCAGGGATATGGTGCAGAGAGGAGCTGTGAAGCTCCTGTATGTTGCGACGGACGAGCAGATTGTAGATGTGCTGACGAAGCCACTAGCTAGGGTGAAGTTCGAGTACTTCAGAGAGAGGCTTGGCATTCTTCAAATCGAGGACACTTCGAGGAAGAAGTGATGGACACATTTGCTGAAGCAATTCCAAGCATGTTGGAAGGAGAATCCTTCACATGGTTGTGGATGTAAGCGCTAGATGATGAGCATCAGGATGATGTTCTAGTTTCTGCTTGGATATGATCAGTTGGATCATGTTATGTATGTATGTACGCATCATGATGCTGGACATGATCAGTTGGATCGTTTTTATGTATGTATGTACACATCATGTGGATGCTAGATATGATCAGTTGGATCATTTTATGTATGTATGTATGCCTCATGTTGGATGCTTGGACCATGTATCTGTATACGTATCAGGTGGATACATTGTATGATTAGGTGGATCATGTATGGTGATATGTATCATGTATTTGTATTTGTATCAGGTGGATACATTGATGATCAGGAGGATCATGTATGATGATATGTATCAGGTAGATACTTGGTATGCATCAGGTAGATGCATTGATGATCAGGTGGATCAGGTATGATGACATGCAGCAGGATGTTGCAGTGATGATTAGGATGATCATAGATGACGAGCTTCAGGATGTTGCTCTAGATGACATGCAGCAGGATGTTGCAGTGATGATCAGGATGATCATAGATGATGAGCTTCAGGATGTTGCTCCAGATGACATGCAGCAGGATGTTGTAGTGATGATCAGGATGATCATGGATACATCAGGATGATGTATGGTGAGTATCAGGTTGATACTCTGTGGCCGTGGATCAGGTTGTGCAGATGAGCATGTAATCTGGTGCCCTGGGAGATTTGCAGATGGTCTTTCGAGGTTTTGCCTATGGCATGTAATTCGGTGCCCTGGGACATCTGGCAAATGCTCTTTTGAGGTTTTGCTCTGGGAGGACATGTAATTCGGTGCCCTGGGAGATCTGCAGATAGTCTTTCGATGTTTTTCCTATGGCATGTAATTCGGTTCCCTGGGATATCTGGCAGATTCTCTTTCGAGGTTTTGTCCTATGGCATGTAATTCGGTTCCCTGGGAGATCCGATAGGTTGGGCTGTGTGCCCGTAATCAGTCCTGGGATGCTCTTGCGAGGTTTTGCCATGACCACATGTAATTCGTTGCCCTGGGAGATCCTATAGGTAGAGTTGTGTGCTCGTAACAGCCTGGGATGCTCTTGCGAGGTTTTGTGGTGAGGTCACATGTAATTCGGTGCCCTGGGAGATCCTATAGGTAGAGCTGCATGCTTGTAACAGCCTGGGATGCTCTTTCGAGGTTTTGTGACGCACGTAATAAGTCATGAGGATTCCACAGTATGGCCAGTGATGATGAAGACCTGTAGGTGGTGGGCCTACATCCAGTATGAAAAAGGACTGGCTCTGTAGAACTTCCTATGACGATTAGATTCAGAGATTGATTGAGATAGTAGCAGCAGTGACGATGATGATGTCTCGATGACGATTATCCAGTGACGATGATCTAGAGAAGATGACTTGTGCTAGAAGAATTGTGCTCAGAAATACCTTCCTAGTTAAGAGGGAGTGTTGATGTATATGTAACTTCAGAATGTATTTCACATATATGTATATTGTATTCCTATAGAGATGTTATTATTCCTCTATACGGAAGTGTCGTCATTTATATTATAAGTGTCGTAACTTATACTTGATGGGTTATTAGACCACCTTGTTTGGGGTTGGCCCTGTATAAGTCATGTGGGTCAAAGGGTTATTAGACCACCCTATTGGGGGTCGGCCATGTGGGTCGAAGGGTTATTAGACCACCCTATTGGGGGTCGGCCCAATCAGCATTATGTTATGTGGTTAAGTTCGAGCCTACATGAGTTAGGTAAAAAGGCAAGTCAAGTCAAGTATAAATAGAGTGCGGGAGGAACTCTATTTACTCACTCACTTCTCACACATGCACTCAAGGAGGAGTGGCGCACTTATGGAGGAGGAGGATCTGCTTCTAGGTTGTGTCTATCTCTTATGGTTGGTTGTATCATTGCTCTATCTATCTTTGAGGAAGTTATTGGGGTTTTTCACCTTTATGGTTTTCCCCAAGTAAATCTTTGTGTCTCTTGTGTGCTTGCATTATTGTCTCCATGATTGATATACTGTAGATATGCTGTACATTTTCTTCTCTCAGTTAAGATCCTAGATCAAATTGAAGTAAATTCAGAAAATTTAACATCTTGCACCCTCGAAATTGGTTTTAAGGCAGGGAGGATGAACATCCACCGTGCAAGGACAAGCTCTCCAAATGTGCCAAATGAGAAATGATCAAAAGATGGTATCCTTCTTTATTCTTGTATTTTATTAACCTCCCAATGCATCCATTTCTCGAATTCCATTCAATATCCTCATCCCAACTTGAATTAGGGAGAGATTTCCATGAATTCCACTTGTCCAACACTTCCTAGCCTTCCTCTTCCATCAATTCGAATGGGGGAATATTGGATTCCATAAATCCCCTTGTGTACCCTCTTGGAAGCTATTTTGATCCCTTACATGTCATATATGTCATATGTCAGCAATAAGGTTTGAAATTTGTCATAAGTGTCATAGAATCTTCATCATTGTTGTCATAGAAGTTAGGCAATCTAGCTCCATGTGTCACAATTCTTCTATGATGCCTCTTCCTCTTCCATGGGAGTTACTCTTCCACTCTAATTCGACCCTCCTAGATTCATGCCATGATTAATTCCTCTCCAAATCCCCCAAGAACTTTAGACTCCACCTTGTATTTGAAGGGGTTAGAATAAGATGCCATGTGGCATGGGGAATCTTGCCTTGTGTGGGTCCCACAGCACCTATGCGCCCTCATGACCAAGTGCCACCTTATTTTATTATTATAATTATTTATTTACCCCCTTTAATATATATTTGTCAATTTAATGTCCATTTGGGGTCTTATAGCTCCCTTATTCCAATTCTAAATGTTTCCACCCCAACCTAGGGAACTAGGAGATTGGTGGAAATTTCCCTTCATGATATTTATTTGGATGGGGACATTACATAAAATAAGAAAAATAAAATAGAAAAAAGATAAATATGAATATGATGAGGATAAACAAATCTCAATTTTTTTAGAAATGCATAAAGAAAATTATTTTGAAGAAGAAATTATTAAAAATGGTGAACATGTCATAAAGGACCTGCCAAAAGAAGGGGATGAGGAAAGTGAGTATGATTTGGATGACGTATCCAAGAGTTACACATAGAGGAGAAGTTGAAGAAGGGTGCTTTTAGTCATTGAGTTATGAAGAAAACATATTTGCGCAATTGTTTGTGAATCAAAATAAGACTAGAATGGGATTGGAAAAAGAACTTGCATTTCTAGAAGAGAGGTTTTTAAAACCAATTAATAGTGAGGAATTGGTCTAAGAAGATGAAGCATATAATGAAGAGTCTATAGTAGTGATAAGGAATTTAGAAAATTTTAAATGAGATAAAAATAGAAATGGCTGTAAGAGCCATAGAAGGTGAAGGGAGGTAGAGGGAAATTGCCATGACAAATGTTTGTGAGATCAAAGTCTCTTCTATTATAGAAGAGGAGGGGTATGATTCTGAGGAAAGAGTCCATGTGGATAATGGAAATGGAGAAAATATGAGGACTAAAGTAAAAATGGTGAATAAATATGATGAAACTTCGTTGGTTTCAATAGAAGATGAGAAGGAAACTATGGAAGTTTCATATGTAGGGGTCCAAGCTATAAATACAGAAGGAGAGAAGAACCTCAAATAACCCGTTTCTTGATTTAACCATTTAAATGGTTTTTCTTGTTCAGGTGTGGAAAAAAATAATAGGACTATAGAATATGATGAAGAACCCCCTAATGAGGCATTGAAACTCCCAAGCAGTAGAATAAAAATGAAAAGAAAAAAAATGCATGTTATTTGAACTTTGAAATAGAAATAGGCATGGAGAATCTTGAGGTTGAGTTTTTTGTTAATGAAGTTACTAATGAGGACGTTGATGAAAGGCCCAAGGGAGTTAAGTACATGCTACAAGTAAATTAAAATTAAAGAAGTTGATGTTGATAGCGACACTAAATCTATCATAGATGAAGATATTGATGTAAGGAATTATGAAGGAATACCAAGATTGCATAGCAACACCAACATTAATGAAGGATTTGGTGAATGCGTAGAAGAAACATTAGAGGAATAATTAGTTCATTGATTTCTTATGATATGGATCCCTGAGGAACTCAAGTATTTCCACCAATTGATGAGGTTGTAGAAATCCATTGACCAAGTATATCATAGTGAGCACGGTGAAGAGGATAGTATGTGGGATCAATGTATGCCCACATAACATCAAATTAAAATGATGAAGTATGGGTTGGTATACCATGGAGTGAAGGGAATATTTATGTATTGGTTAGTGATGGTATCATTCATAAAGATCCTAAGATGATATTGAGAATGAAGATGAATATGAACATGAAAAGAAAATTTGTAGATTTCTGAGTATGGAGTCAAAGGAATAAAAAAAAAATCCACATGCATTTTACCAACAATCATAAAACTAATTTTTTGTAGAATTATTTTTTCCCGACATGGGGATGTTATTTTTATTTTCTACAAAGGAATCTTAATGCAAGAGCGTGAGAAATTTGACCTTGATATCAATAAATATAGATCAGATGATACCAGTGTATTATTGGAGTTGGATTGTTGCACACCAATTCCACTTCCGACCCCCATTTGGATTGGTAAAATCTCTCAACCATCCATTCTCCTCCTCCAATCTGATGGATTGTATGATTACAGGACTTGACATTTAAATATTGTCAACCATTGGATATAGCTAGATTTTTTATTACAGTTCATGTTAGCCTAGATTTGTGTGCATGAATCATTGACCATCCATGGTGTTAGTAGTTTGGAGGGAAGGTGAATTAATTTAAGGTAAAAATTTAGGTTAATAGAGTTATGTGGGATAATATTTGAGAAACCCTTCCCTTTCACCATTTATTATCCAAAAAAATATCAGTGCTTGATGAAAATGATATTTTAATGAGGTTTTGAAGGAGGAAAATGAGGGGAATAAGCAATAAAAGAAACGAGAAGGAGACATGGGCATGAAGGAAATGGTGGAAAGGGAGAGCTTCATAGTGAAAGGACTAGTGGTTTCATGAAGTAAGGAAAAGAGAGAAGGTAGACATAAGGAAGGAGCAATCTCGAGAGGAGAGGGACAAGGAAGAACTGATGGAAATACAAGATAAATGGATGGAGGCCCATGAATAAATAGAGATACAACTGCATGCATGAAGGGAAAATAGATTTGATTTGTCACAAGGATGGGTGAGGCTCAAAGAGGGCTCTTTGGGCCTCACCTCTCAAGTTAAATGAATAAATGAACTCGGAATAATAATCTATCCAAGAATACACACACACACACATGAATGAGAAATAGGAAAGAGTGACTTGTATTAGCATTGATGATGTATATGTAACTTCGGAATGTATTTCACATATATGTATATTGTATTCCTATAGAGATGTTATTATTCCTCTATACGAAAGTGGTTGTATTCCTATAGAGATGTTATTATTCCTCTATATGGAAGTGTCGTCATTTATATTGTAAGTGTCGTAACTTATACTTGATGGGTTATTAGACCACCTTGTTGGGGTCGGCCCTCTATAAGCCATGTGGGTCAAAGGGTTATTAGACCACCCTAGTGGGGGTCGGCCCAGTCAGCATTATGTTAAGTGGTTAAGTTGAGGCTGACCTAGTTGAGTAAAGGTCAAGTCAAGTTAGTGTATAAATAGAGAGTGTGTCTCTCTCATTTTACACATTCTATTCTCTCACTCACACTGTGAAGAGTGGCGCACTTGTGGATGAGGAGGCTCTGCTGCTAGGAGAAGACTATCTCTTGTATTCTGGTTGTATCATTGGTCTATCTATCTCTGAGGAAGTTATTGGGGTTTTTCACCTTTATGGTTTTCCCCAAGTAAACTCGGTGTCTCTTCTGTGCTTGCATTATTCTGTCCATGAATGATATGCTATAGATTTGCTGTACATGTTGTTCTCTCAGTTAAGATCCTAGATCATATTGAAGTAAATTCTGAAAATTTAACATGGTATCAGAGCTAGCCTGAAAGAAGGCATGATATGGCATGTATGACCCTTGTTTCACTTACGATGCTAGGGCTTGATATAGCAAAAACCAGTCATCATAGCACTTTCGCTATAAATCCATTTTTGGAAAAGTTTTTAGATCTGAAACCTTTACAGGTCGAAGAATAAATCCCCATGTACCTTGTGTCCAAAGGACAACCTCTAATTCGTTGTACTTAGTGATTTATGATCTGTACAATATAGGGTTTCTGCCTCTTCCAGATCTGAGTCAAAATCAAGTGACCTTGGGAAAAAGGTCATAACTTGGGATAGGAAGATCCAAATGAAATTTAGTAAAAAGTGACAGGCAGTACACAGACCGTACTATCTCGAAAAAAATTTCAGAGGTGGAAGTTGAACCAGTGACACGTGGCACGCCGTACAAGTTCGCTCTCCTGTATTATCCCATAAACAGGTCACGTTGCGACACTTGGCATAAATCTGTCTCAGAGAATCCAATTGAGGTCAGACCTATCGGGATGGAAAGATAACAGGTTGGGCTATCTCAGGAAAAAATTTCATAGGCCGAAGTTGAAATAGTGACACGTGGCATGCCGTACAAGTTCGCTCTCCTGTATTATCCCATAAACAGGTTATGTTGCGACACTTGGCATAACTGTCCCTTAGAGAATCCAATTGAGGTCAGACCTATCAGGATGGAAATATAACCGGTCGGGCTATCTAAGGAAACTTGTTCAGACCCTGTGGATCAAAAATTTCGGAGTTACACCAGAAACAATTAGGTACATATTTCTGTCAAAACAAAATTATTTTTTAGTACCTTCATTCATGGATTTCAGAATTTAGGGCTTTGGAGAAAGTTGGAATTTTTGTAATTGGAGACCACGGCTGAATGCTACTCATCAAAATAAAAATTTAGAGAACAAGATCAGAATTTTTGGTTGGGTAGAAGGTCGGGCTTGATCAGACCCTAGTTCGGGACTTTGATCAGAAAAGTGGAAAATTAGGGCTTCTGTAAAAATGGGAATTTTTGAAATCTGTGACCACGGCTGGAAGCTCCTCAGAAAAATAGAAGCTTAGAGCTTTGGATCAAACCTTTTGATTGGGAAGAAGAGTGGGCTTCATCAAACCCCAGTTTAGGGTCACGTCCAGTGAATCCAAAAGTTTCAAAGGCAAAATTGAGGAGTGAAACTTTGCAGTTTTCAAATTCTGAATGTACCAATTTGATCAGCTCATCAAGGCGCATATTTCTATGCTTTCAAAAGTTTGAAATTCAAAGTTTGAATTTTTGGGGTTTCTGTGACAAACCCATATCCAGCTCTAGGTCTAGTTCTTGCAAATCAAGTGGATTGGGTTAATCCTAGAAGAAGATGGATTGGTCACCTACATAAATGAAGAAGTTCCTGTTTTAGAGGGAGATGAGGCTAAGGCCTTACATAAGAATATTATAAGCGATCTCGACAAGTATGACTCATCGAGGTATGTTTCGATATTTGTTCATGATTAAGTTTATGGTATGTTTGTCTTCATGTTATTACAGTTAGTACAATCTTGATTTTAGATTTTTCATATCACCTTAACAAAATTATGAATGCATGATAGAAGATATTCATTGGTTAGGGTGTTGACACTTATGATTGTACTAATGCATTATGGTGTTATATGAGGTTTATGTTGTCTGCTAACATAAAAGGTACACCAAGAAAGACAAATCATGTTCTACTTCAAGAACATATGATCATGGTGACATGAAGACAAGGATTCATCCATTGTCATGGATCACATAGAAGATCTACTTTTGAGGTATGTATAACTTGGTTCTACAACGGTTAACTTATGAGACATGCAAGTTACTAGCACAAGTCACTGAAGAGAACCATAAGACATTATGCGGGTATGTTAGACATAACTAGCTAGCATGCTAATCCAGGTATGTTTTTCCTATATCAAGCAAGGATCCTACCTTGTGTTAGGATCTTATACTGTTGTGTTGTTGATAATGATTATTCATGAAGTCATAGGTTTGAATAATCATGGTTGTATGCATATTATGTTTCTTACCATAATTGATGATATGACTAACCAGAAGAATCATGAAAGTATAGGTTTGAATAATCATAGGTTTTATGCATATTATATCTCTTATCTTGATTGATGATTCAACTAACCAGAAGAGTCATATGATCAAATAAGAAAATGTATGAGTAAAAGAAGACTTCCCTGAAACCTTGAATACTAATGTTTATTATCTGTGAATGATCATGAATATACATGTTTAAGATTATTGTGTTTTGATAGTATTAAGATTATACTAATAAATGTGTGATTATGTATGAGACCTCAAGGATAACACAATGATGATACTAATAAGCATGCATAGTGATTAAGGATGGATGTAAGTTCAAGGACATGTAATCCAGGAAGCAAAGATCAAGAGGGAGCACACTTCAATTGTTCCTGCAAGAAAGCAAAGGAGCACACTTCAGCAGTTTCTGCAAGGATGCATATATTCAGAGGGAGTTGACCACTTCTCTAAATCCACATAAGAATGGAGTTGCAGAAAAGAAGCAAAGACTGAGAGGGAGTCAACCCAACAAACAAACAAAGATAAGTATTTGAATTGTCATTGCTTGCATATTTTATTGTTTAAATAATACTGTTCAATAATGTATATACTGATGTTCCTAGAATTATGTTGTGTATTGTGCATATTATAATAGTTGCATTGATGAACAGTATACTACTAATATGCATGGGTAAGTAGCCTATGGTACTGTGCAAAATTCCATTGCTACTTATCTAGAATGAAACCTCTTTGCTGACATGTTGGGATTTGTGCACACTCTTAACAATGTTCTAGTAGAGATTGGAAGGCATCTAGAAAGTTACGGGATATGGATAAATGTTGTATTGAAGCATTGGCTAAGATAATTGCATGACTATATGACATATTTCTTTATGTGTAAGAATTTGTTCTGAAAACTGTGAGATGTTTTCTAATCATGCAATTTAACTTGTTGTGTAGGAAAGATCGTATGCCATCACCTACAAAAGAAGAACTACAACATTTGTTCAGCAACAAAATTATCTATTGAAGATATTGAAGTTCCCAGGATATGGGAAGAATGCCATGATCCGTCGATCATGAAGAATGATGTTTGGGATGTAGTCCCAAGACCTGAAGGGAAGTTTGTTATGACTTCCATATGGATCTATCAAGATCAAGCATGCTGCAGACGACAGCATAGAGAAATATAAAAGTGATGAAATAGAAGATACACCAGATGGATTTCAAGACAACTTTCTTGAATGGTGTAGTGGAAGAAGAAGTGTATGTGTAGCAGCCACTTGGTTCTGAGACACATGATAGGAAATCATATATGTGCAGAACTTGGTATGGTAGGATAGGCAGCTTTCTATCCAGTTTAGTCTTTACTAAGAGTAAAGCGGGTTCCAACCTTTACTACAAGGTTGAGGAAGGAAATCCAGTGATACTACTATGTGGATGACCTGTTTGTATCAGGTGAGGATAGATTGATTACCGACACACAGCGGAATCTTGCTGCCGAGTTCGAGTTGAGGAACTTGGGGATGATGCACTATTTGTTTTGGCATGGAGGTGTGGCCGAGTGATGGAATCTTCCTTGGACAAGGGAAGTATGCAGTAGATATCTTGAAGAGGTTCGGGATGATGGACTGCAAGGCTATGGCCACACCTATGGCATCGAACCTGAAGCGTCTGTGTGATGCTTCATCTGAGCCGGTTGATATCACTATGTATCGTCAGATGATTGGGTCCTTGATGTACCTGACGAACACAAGACCAGATATTTGCTTTACGGTGAACACATTGAGCTAGTTCCTGACGGATCTAAGGAGTGTTCACCTGGTTGCTGTAAAGCATGTTCTGAGGTACCTGAAGGGTACAGTGGATTATGGGCTCAAGTATGAAGCGAATCAAAAGTTTAACCTGTAGCGTTATGTTGATTCAGATTGGGCTGGCAGTGCTGCAGATAGGAAGAGCACATCTAGGTGCTGCTTCAGGATGGGATCAGGTGTGATCTCTTGGTTTAGCAGGAAGCAGTCTTGCGTAGCATTGAGTACAGTTGAGGCATAGTATGTTGTAGCCTGTTCAGCTAGTTGTGAGGCAGTATGGCTACAGAAGCTACTATCTGAGTTATTTGATCTCCCATTGGATGCTACTGGTATCTTCTGTGATAACCAGAGTTGTGTGAAGCTGTCCGAGAACCCAGTGTTTCATGACAGGTCGAAACACATAGAGATCAAATATCACTATATCAGGGATATGGTGCAGAGAGGAGTTGTGAAGCTCCTGCACATTGCGACAGACGAGCAGATTGCAGATGTGCTGACGAAGCCACTAGCCAGGGTGAATTTCGAGTACTTCAGGGAGAGGATTGGTGTTCTTCCGATTGATGACACTTCGAGGAAGAAGTGATGGACACATTTGCTGAAGCTATTCCAAGCATGTTGGAAGGAGAATTCTTCACATGGCTGTGGATTTAAGCACTGGATGATGAGCATCATGATGATGTTCTAGTTTTTGCTTTGTATGATCAGTTGGATAATTTATATGTATATGTATGTGTGCATCATGTTGGATGCTGGATATGATCAGTTGGATCATTTATATGTATGTACACATCATGTTGGATGCTGGATATGATCAGTTGGATCATTTATATGTATGTACGCATCATGTTGGATGCTGGATATGATCGGTTGGATCGTTTGTATGTATTGTGTATATGCATCATGTTGGATGCTTGGACCATGTATCTGTTTATGTATCAGGAGGATACATTGTATGATCAAGTAGATCATGTATATTGATATGTATCAGGTATGATCAGGTAGATCATGTATGTTGATGGATACATTGTGTGGATCATGGATCTATGTATTAGATGGATACACTATGTATGATGATATGTATCAGGTAGATACTTTGTGTACATCAGATGGATGCATTGTATGATCAGGATGATTGTGGATGACAAGCTTCTCCAGATGACATGCAACAGGATGTTGCAGTGATGATGATCAGGGTGATCATGTGTACATCAGGATGATGTATGATGAGTATCAGATGATACTCTGTGGCCGTGGAACAGGTTGTGCAGGTAACCATGTAATTTGTGCCCTGGGAGATTTGCAGATGGTCTTTTGAGGTTTTGCCTATGGCATGTAATTCGTACCCTGGGACATCTGGCAAATGCTCTTTCAAGGTTTTGCTTGGGAGGACATATAATTTGTGCCCTGGGAGATCTGCAGATAGTCTTTCGAGGTTTTGCCTATGGCATGTAATTTGCGCCCTGGGATATCTGGCAGATGCTCTTTCAAGGTTTTGTTCTATGGCATGTAATTTGCTCCTGGGAGATCTGGACAGGATGAAAAAGGCCTCAGATGCTTCAGCCATGTTTTTCCATGACCACATGTAATTTGCTCCTGGGAGATCTGGACAGGATGAAAAAGGCCTCAGATGCTTCAGCCAGGTTTTGTGGTGGACCACACTTAATGTGCTCCTGGGAGATCCGACAGGTAGAGCTGTGTGCTCGTAACAGCCTAGGATGCTTCAGCCAGGTTTTGTGGTGAGATCACATGTAATGTGCTCCTGGGAGATCCAACAGGTAGAGCCATGTGCTCGTAACAGCCTGGGATGCTTCAGCCAGGTTTTGTGATGGGTCACATGTAAAGTGCTCCTAGGAGATCCTACAGGTAGAGTTGTGTGCTCGTAATAGCCTGGGATGCTGTAGCTAGGTTTTGTGACGCATGTAATAAGTCTTGAGAATTCCACAGTATGGCCAGTGATGACGAAGACCTGTAGGTGATGGGCCTACATCTAGTATGAAAAAGGATTGGCGTTGTAGAACTTCCTATAACGAGTAGATTCAGAGATTGATTGAGATAGCAGCAGCAGTGACGATGATGATAAATCGATGACGATTATCCAGTGACGATAATCTAGAGAAGATGACTTGTGCTAGAAGACCTGTGTCGAGAAATACCTTCCTAGTTAAGAGGGAGTGTTGATGTATATGTAACTTCGGAATGTATTTCACATATATGTATATTGTATTCCTATAGAGATGTTATTATTCCTCTATACGGAAGTGGTTGTATTCCTATAGAGATGTTATTATTCCTCTATATGGAAGTGTCGTCATTTATATTGTAAGTGTCGTAACTTATACTTGATGGGTTATTAGACCACCTTGTTTGGGTCGACCCTCTATAGGCCATGTGGGTCAAAGGGTTATTAGACCACCCTAGTGGGGGTCGGCCCAGTCAGCATTATGTTAAGTGGTTAAGTTGAGGCCGACCTAGTTGAGTAAAGGTCAAGTCAAGTTAGTGTATAAATAGAGAGTGTGTCTCTCTCATTTTACACATTCTATTCTCTCACTCACACTGTGAAGAGTGGTGCACTTGTGGAGGAGGAGGCTCTGCTTCTACGAGAAGACTATCTCTTGTATTCTGGTTGTATCATTGGTCTATCTATCTCTGAGGAAGTCATTGGGGTTTTTCACCTTTATGGTTTTCCCCAAGTAAACTCGGTGTCTCTTCTGTGCTTGCATTATTGTGTCCATGAATGATATGCTGTAGATTTGCTGTACATGTTGTTCTCTCAGTTAAGATCCTAGATTAGATTGACGTAAATTCTGAAAATTTAACAAGCATGAGGCTTAAGAGCCTTTATAAATTATTACATGTGTGTCCACATTTGACAAGTCAAACCATTATTTAATAATAAGCTAACTAACTCTCCTTTATTTAATATTATACTATGACTAGTAAATAGTGGAGAGGAACCTAGTACAATAATGAAGAGTTCCTTAACCCACATGGGCCATGTGTTAGCCCAATTCATCCTGGTTTGAGCCGGAAATCATCCCCACTTTCCTCCTTCTAGTTTAAGTCTAAAATCACAGAGGAAAGAGCAAAGTACAATTATTGTGGGGCAGTGGAGGTCTAAAGCAAACCCAATCACATTGCATGATAGATGGAGATGCAGGGTGGAGCCACCCCGAGCACACCGTTGAAAACTGAATATTGAAATCATATAAATTGTTGATGGTAGTAGGTTCCTACATAGATCGAGGTGGGAGGGAATGTCTCCAAAGGAAATCGATCCAAACATTATTGTTATGTTGAAGCTTAGGAGGGTGTCTATGTAGATTGGGGTGGGAGAGAAAAACTACAAAATGAATCTGATCCAAATGCTTCCTAAAAGAGAGAAAGAGATGGAGGGTGGAGCCACCCCTATCACATCTCAGGAAGCAAGATGGAGTCCATTGAGACCCAAGCACATCTATGGAATACAATAACTTCGACTACTGCTTTGAGTTTACAATGTGTGGAACTGAAATACTGCGGAAGAAAACTAAAACCCATAATTGATCCAAGGGTTATGCTCGAAAGAAAATAAATATGTGGGTATGAAGAATAAGTTGTTGATATGAAAGCATCCCTTCTTTCCTCCCGGTATAAGTGTGAGAACACTGAAACCATAGTGGAAAGGATTGTTGAACTGAAACCATGGCTACAAAGATGAGTAACTGTTGAGCTAAGATTTGTGTTGAATTATGTTGCCATAGGATGAAGACACTAAGGATGTTGTTGGATATGGAAGATGTGTTGGTGAAGCAGGTGGGGTGTGGAGCCTGACTAGACATTGCTAAGCTAATGTAGTCTGGGTGGGGAGCGAAGTCAAACCGGAGGCTAGAGCTACATGATTGATGCATCTGTGTCACCATGTGAAGAAGAATGATCCTCATGTGGTGCGTTCCTGAGACGAGTTGAGCAACCTTGAAATGATGGCTAGATATTTGCAATGTGTTGTGTTTCTACAAATGCAGGAGGAACTGAGAGGCCTTTGAATGAGCGGCTAGACTTTACTGAATTAGAATTGAAAGAGGCCCATGACCTTGCTGCTGGAAGGAGTGATTGGAACTGTTGCAAAGAGAATAACACATCTAGGGAAGAATATGGAGGAAGAAATGACACATGAGTTACTAGAGAGAGGGAGTAATGCTTAAGAGGTATGCAATATTAATGTATACAACTAGAGGCAACAAAAAATGTGAGCATAAGTAGTGTAGTGGTCGTTGCCTGTATAGTTAGAGAAGGAGTTTCAGTGTGAGGACAAGAGGATGCATAAGATCTATGAAAGCGAAGAGAGATATGGGAAGATGAGAATAGGTGTGTGGGTAAAATGGAGGGTGGAACTATAGATCTAAGAAATAGATCAGGAAGCAATAACATGGACTAGAATGGTGGAAAAATTTGAGGACGAGAATTTCAGGAAACTGGAGAGAAAAAGCATAAACCTTAAGTGAGCATGCAAAGTAGAAATGAGAGAGAGGCGAAGGATTTTGTGAATGGATAATGTAGCAGATATACATAAAAAAAAATAAAAAACCAAGAGCTAGGATCCAGATGGTGGCATGAGAAAACTGAGAACGAAAACAAGATCTGGATGGAAAAAAAAATATTTAGATGAGGTGTCAAGAGCGAACTGTTCTGATACCATTTGATCTATCACAAGGAAAGGCAAGGATCAAAGAGGGATCTTTGAGCTTCACCTCTCAAGTTAAATGAATAATTGAACTCAAAATAATAATCTAGCCAAGAACAAACACACACATGAATGAGAAATAGGCAAGAGTGACTTGTATTATCATGAGGCTTAAGAGCCTTTATAAATGATTACATATCTGTCCACATTTGACAATTCAAACCATTATTTAATAATAAGCTAACTAACTATACTTTATTCAATATTATACTCTAACTACACTACAAAATTTGAACCCAAAATCCGACGAGAAAATCCAACGAAACAGACTGTGTTGTCGGATTTCACCTTCAAAATTATGAAATTTGATTACTTTTTTTTAAAATTCATAGAACGATATGTCGGATATCCGACAGGTGTCGGATATCCGACACCCGTAATCGGATATCTGACACCTATAGTCAGATATCCGATGACTATGTTATAATGGTAACTAGACTAATGTTGTCGGATATCCGACGACTATGTTATAACGGTTACTAGAATAATGTTGTCGGATATCCGACGAACATTTAAATTTGAAAATATATAAATTGTAGAAACATTTCAACATTTTTTCTATACAAGCGATGATTTGCAAAATTTATTTTACGGATGGTTTGTGGAAATAGTGAGGTGTGGAGCTTGATTTTTTAAGACCGATAATCTTCTTTCAATATCTTTGTGAGAAAATGTCAAATATCAATATTCCTAATCCAGAAGAACAAAATCAACAAATGCTTGCTAGATTGTGGGATGGACTGAAAAGAAAGGGTGATGGGAAATGTTATTGTCCATGTAGTCAATGCAGGGGTTTTAAGAGGATAAGAATAAAGATCACAACAACCAAAAAACATTGTAGGGAACATGGACACGCTGAGGGGGGCATGAATATCGTCCATTTGTAAGTTTTGCATTATAAATGTTTTTATATTGTTTTCTTTTGTAAATGTATGTATTATTTTAATATATCTTATATTAACTTATATCGATTGATGTTTTCATGTGATTATAAAGTAAAGACATCATACGACATATCGTCCAGAGGAAGTGCCTTCAGAACAAGTACTGGAGGAACATGGACCTTTGAACAAGGGAGAACAAGTTAATGATCATATTGAAGAAGATGATCATATAGATAACATAGTTTAAGATGTTGGTACAAATACATTGATCCATGATTCATTTAATTTTAGAATGGATGATGATGATGATGTTGATAATGAAAATGATAAATTTGATGATGTTCATGATTTACCTCTTCTTGAGAAGGCATACGAACCCCTATATGAAGGCTCCAACACAAATATTCTCTCTGCTATATTGTTTATAATGAACTTTAAGGTTATGAATGGTGTTTTAAACAAATGAGTCACATAGATATTAAGGTATGTAACATGTTCCATCACATATATATGATTGTGATAAAGGTATTCTTTGTTCCTCTAATAATTTTATTGTTAATTCATAATTCAAATCAATACGGATGAAATGTGTTTCATTAATATTACTTATATATTATAATAACGAGATTTTTATTTTAATTTTTTGTAGCTTGATAGCTAAATTTTTGTTACCACCGTCAAATATTTTACCTCGCACATATCGAGATTTATCTTCCATCATGAAAGAAATTGGAATGTAGTATGAAGCAATTCATGCATGCCCCAATGACCATGTTATATATTATAATCAACATAAATTTGCAACAGAATGTACGTAATTTCATATTAGTAGATATCTAATAGATCAAGTAATAAAAAAGGTGCCTTGCAAGGTTCTTCTTTATATTCCCATTATTCCACATTTTCAATGACTGTTTAGGTGCAAAAACATTGCGCAATTTATGGATTACCATGCAAGGAACATAAGTCAAGATGACATTATTCGAATGCTTACAGATGGGTCTGCATTTAGAGATATGGAGGAAAAATGGCCTCGCTTTAAAGAAGAACCTTGTAATATTAGGATTTCTTTGGCAGCAGATGGTGTCAATCCATTTGCGGAGATGAGATCCATTTACTCAGTGTGGCCTATTTTTGTTATCAACAATAGAATTCCTCCATGGTTTTCAATAAAAAGGGAGCACATAATGTTGTCGATGATTATTCCGGGTATATTGTGTCTACAACTTTTATTTTTAATGTAGTGGCATCTCATTTGTCGTTTTTTGTTGCATAATGTCATATATATATTTTTATTTTTATCTTGTGCATGGTTTATATATGTAAATGGTACTTATAATTATATATTTTATATGTTCAAATCAATCAGGTAAGTACTAAGTTAAAGATATGAATGTATATATCAAACCTCTTATTGACGAGCTACTAAACTTATGGAATGACATCAATATGTATGGCATATCTAGACCAATACGACAAAGGCAATTTCAATTCCATGCAATGCTTGTATGGACAATACATGATGCCCCAGGGTTAACCCATTTTTGCAGTTTGTAATTATAAGTTCCACTTTAATTGCATTTAATTTTATGAACTAGTTAATATACTATGCACGCATGCTTTTTAAAATAATCCATTCATTTTATATATAATTATAATTGACATAGATATTCCATCTATTTATGTAGGTCTTCAAACAAAGGGAAAATTTGCATGTCCAGTTTGTGGTCCTAAGATCGAATCTCGTCATTCAAAAAGCTTAGGAAAGGAGGTGTTATGAGTATAGGAACTTCCTCTCTAAGAATAATAGGTATCGAACTACCGAAAAACATATGTTCAATGGGAAGCAAGAGACTACATTAAAACCACAGAGAATGACACCTCGCCTATGGAAGTTGCAATATAATAGAAATCATCAAGGTACGTATGAATCATCGCATATCATGAAATGTTATGTATTTTTTTTTATTTTTGTTGTTTACTGTAATTGACATTGATTTATGCAATTTCTTTATAAACTGCGATTCATGATGGCCATTGTGATCATCATGAAGGCATTAATGGGATTCCACGAGGAATTCAAAGTTATCCTAAACAATTCAATAGGTTTCCCTACTATGAGGACCTACAAATTGATCATATGTTTGATACAATGCATATTGGAAAGAATGTGACTGAAACATTATGGCGAATATTGGATGGAAGGAGTGAGCAAGAAAAAATTGTCAAAATTTGCAAAGATATTCAAGATGGAAACCATGCAATGAAAGACGTCATTCAATTTCATAGCAATGGATACCAAATTAATATAAACTCACTTCCATGGATGTTAATGGAGCAACAAAGTAATGTTGTAAAAGCAGTCACGCGGAAAATTAAATTTCCCACCGGATTTTGTGCGAACATGAAGAATGTCATAACAAAGAAAGGTGATTTTGCGGGGGTGAAAACACATGATTGGATTGTATTCATGAAGGTAATTATTATGGTATCCATATAATTTTTTTTATTCTAGTATTGCATATTGTTGATTTTTTGTTTTTCTACTCTTTGTTTAAAAAATGAAACAATTTGTATATTGTTACAGTATGTTCTACCTCTCTCTCTCCCGGAAAACTTCGACAACAATGTCAAACAGGTTATATATAACCTCGAGAAATACATGAGGTAAGTAGCGATTTTTTGCATGTGCTTAGTGTTTGTTTAATTCATCATAGAAATTATATTTGATTTTTGTGCACCAATTCATGTTATGTAACATAATGTTTTTTTTGTTAAATCTCATGATTGGGTTGTGTCACTTGTAGATGGTTTTCATCTAAAGAAATCCATAAAGAAGATATAAAGTATTGGAGGAGAGAAATTCCTCGTCTCATGTGTGAAATGCAGAAGCATCTACCTTCAACATTTTTCAATGCACAGGAACACTACCTCATATACCAAGTTGAGGAGATTGAATTGTGTGGACCTGTGCACTCAAGGTCCATGTGGATGGTTGAGAGGCATTTGAAATTTATGAAGTGTTTGGTTAGACAACGAGAGCGTGCTGAGGGTTTTATGATGGAGGGATATATTGTTTACCAAAACATGTTGTATATTAGTGAATATCTTCCTCAATTAGTGTCAAAGCTCAATTTATGTTGCATTTGTAATCCAGACTCCAATAACAATTTTGAAGGGGAGTGCCTGAAGGGGAAAGGTAGATCGAGGAAGGTGAAAGGTAATATAATACATTTGACTGTTGATTTTTATGTATATGTATCATACATATTCTATATTGCATCAATTAAGAGTGTATACTTTGTTAAGTGAATATACATTTTGTATTGAATTTTAATTTTAATGTCATCAAATAGTTGGTCGAGAGTGGGATGCACTTCATTTATACATCGCAAAAAATCTTGAATCGATGAAGGTATGGATTGAATGATGTGAACAATCTGGTCATGGAATATCATGGAAAGGTGTGGCTTCATTGGTTAAAGCAGCACATCGCAATGGAGATACCAATATTACACAAAGGGAAATAGATTTAGCATATGGTTTAAAATATAAGCAGGAAAGCATATTAATCAACCACACTATTTATTCTTTTTGCAAACATATTGATGTACACATTGATTTTTTTCCCTTTATGGCATAAACACATGCACTCAATCATAAATATTGGATCATTATGTAATATTTTTGTGTATGGATTGTTGTAGGTAAAACAACATAAGACTATGTGGTGCAATGGTTGTAGATATCGCATCAAAAAGTTGGATGAAACGAATAAAAAATCATATTGTGGGATATCTGCAGTCTTTGAGGTGACCAATGTTTCCTCTAGAAGTGACAGGCATCCATAAATCTCAGAAAATCGATACTATGGGTATTTGGAAGATATTCTTCAGTGTGACTTCAACTCCTTCAAGGTAGTTATGCTCATTTTCAAATGGTATAGGTTACGATTTAATCAAAATGATCCCGATAAAACTATTATTGAACATGATCATGGATTTACCATGGTTAACACAAGGTTGTTTGAGCCAGGAACAGAGCTCTATGTTCTTCCAACCCAATGTGAACATGTATTTTACTCTGAGGTTCCAGGTAGAGCGGGTTGTTCATTTCTTATGAGACATGATCCAAGGGGAAGGCCGGTAAAGTATAATGCAGAGGAAGGTAATTGAGAGGGTCTCGAAGAAGAAGACGATGTTGAAGATGATCAACATGAGTTAGATGATCATGTTCCAGAAGAATATGTCGAAGAATTAGTTGAATCGGATGATGTAGCAGACAATGTCCATGAAGATGATATCGATGATGACATGATGATCGTAACTGAAATGGATGGTGATGATGATATGGCCAATCCTTACAATGTTGACTTTGGATCGGATGATACAGATAATGACTTGGATGAAGAAGATGATGATCAAGTCCATTGAAGTGTATGAGGTATGGCTTAATATATCTACTCTATATATTTTGATTTGATATTGCGATATAAATATTGAATTTTATTGGTACATATTAATTAATTTTTTCTTAGTGTTTTTTCCATTTTCCTCTATGTTGGCATATGTTATAATTAGAAACATTGCTTCTTATAAAGTATGAAAAAAAAACATTTTTTTTTTTGACATAGATTTTGTCGGGTTATGGGGAATTGAGAGTGATGTGAGGGGGGAGGGGCATAGGAGCTTTCACCTTCACATGGTTGGCC